>CABFOV010001088.1:86500-105213 GCA_902141375.1 Timema poppense
ATCTCGGTGGTCTTAGGCTAAAGTGCTCGCCTTAGGGCCCGATGTTCGTGGGTTCAAACCCAGCTGGAGTCGGTGGATTTTCTTTGAGCGATAAAAATCATTAGCACAACACCCTTCGGAGAGGAATTAACTCTGTCAGTCCCATGACGATTTGGCATGGAATATAACCTTGGAAAGTATGGGAAAATAACTTTCTGGCAAAATTGTCAACCCTATAATCTCTATCGTTCATAGAAAATGTATCATAATATAATAAGTCGGTTCAGAAAGTGCACGTTAAATACCTCGAATAATTGAAAATGAAAAATACCTGTTAGGACAATTTCAAGCTCGTGTGACCAATAAATTATGTCAAGCCGTATGTGAAGCTCGAGTGGCCGAATACATTACACGAGCACTTAAACAACATTCGTTTTCAGGTGACCTGGTGGTCTAGGGGTAAGGTGTCGGACTTCTGTGCTGGGGGTCCGGGGTTCAATACTTGGTCCCGGTAAAGATTTATCTGATTACCAAACCCTTCCTTCAACACTGACAAGACATCTTGTGAATGTGGGGAATGCCAGGCCTCCACCGTGGTTCGGATTCCACGTTAAACTGTAGGCCCTCCATTTCATCTCACAATCACACTACCATTACACATTAACGTAAGTGCGTATAACCCGAACGGGTAGTAAGACGCGGTGCTAATAATGATAATAATAATTGTTCTCATTCTTGCATACCGCTCTTTAGTTTCATCATTCGCAGTCTATCTTCCATTATATTGTAGCCGCGAAGTCAGTGACGGGCACCCCATCATGCCCCGCGGTCTAAGTACACATTATACACACACCCCTACTCCCTTTCCCCCTCACAATGGCCCCGTCCGATCAATATCAAAGTTCCTGAGCGTGTGACAGGGGTGGATCTTTCCAGCGCAGAGTTAGTGTGGCCACAATCCAAAGACAGTATTGGAAACTTATGATATAGACCCGTCGGAAACAGGATGATTCAGGGGAGTTTCAAGAGAATAATATTATGTTGGCTATAGTGTGCCACATCGAAAGCGGGTGTCTGGCGTTCAGGAGTGTTAACCACTAGCCCAGTCATGAATTACTACGCCTCTCTTCCTCTAGCCTACCCTCCCTTTTATTATGAATACGCTGAAAATTGTGAACTTATAATTATAATATTTAATTATTATGTTGGCCCAAATGGAAAATTAATAGCCACATCACCCGCTTCGGTGGCCGCATAATCTAACGCGTGACTTTCGCAATAGACTGGACTGCCGATGACAAGGTTATCTGGGTTCGAATCCCAATAGGGTGTACTGAAATTGTTCTTAACCGAATGGTTTGCCACTCCACTAAAATGCAAGTACACTTTTTTTTAAATCTACCTTCCCTATCCGTAGCTCACTATCGTGATTAATACAGAGCGAATAACCTGAACGGGTAGTAAGATGCACTGCTGATAAATTATCTATTAAAATAAAAGAGTCACATTACAAAAAAACTGGTTTGAACTTTTTTTTGTGTGATTTAGAATTCCCAAAATGTCTCATTTTCACATTTAATTGATTTAAAAGCTAATTGGAGATTGACTTATAAAATGTGTAAGCTCGCGCTGCGGTCACGTGGTCTGAATATATATATTTAGTTAGGGGGATTTTTAGGAAGGCTAGAATTATAATCCCTGTTGGGTGTGCTGATGCTATTTTTCTAAATGGTTTCCCACTCTATCTCCACGCAAATGAGAGTAATAATTATTTTCTAAATTAAACCTACCTCATCTCTTCCACATTAGTGTAGGCTAATGAATATAAATGTTTGCAACCAGAAAGGTTAGTGAGACGTGGGGAAAATAAAAACTCGAAACGCAAAATAAAAAGAGTTGAACATTTGAGAAAGCCAAAGTTATCGCAAACCAACTAAGACTGCCCACGGTATTTCGTTTATCCTGAAAGGTAGGTATAGTCCACTCGCCATAGGAGTGGTGGAAACCGACAGCTAGGAAAAGCTACCATATCATCTACTCTCGTGTGTTCATTCGCCAAACCATATCACCTGTGATACCATAATAAATCGATTTGTTATCACTTTTGGCACTTTCACAACAATTTGTTTTTAATTATTTTTTAAAACCAAATTTACATCTTTTGCTAGCTGTCAGTTACCACCACTCCAAGGGTGAATGGACTTTAGCAGCAGTATTAGCTTAATTACTTATACATATTAAGTCCCTTTCTTACAAATAACACCATAGAGGAACCATGCGAGGAAAGCTCGCTACCTTCCCGGGTAATGAAAGTTGCATGTGACGCTCTGTTTCTATAATCATTAATTTGAGATTCAATTAAGAAAGTAAAGAGCATTGAGTATTTACAAGGAAAGGAACTAGGGGGATAGATGTACCGGGCCTTGAGCTAAAGAGTGACCCGTCTCTAAGGGCGTTTTAGTGATGTAATTAAATATTTTTATGCAGTTAGACAACTACCCACTTCGGCGGCCATGTGGTCTAAGGCGCTACTCTTCAAGTAAGCTAGACTGCCCAAGGTGGGGATATCGGGGTCCGATACCAGCCGGGTGCACTGATGGTGGTTTCCCCGAAACGGTTTTCCACTCTCCTTCCATGCAAATGCGAGTGCACTTACTCAATTAAACCTTCCTAATACCTAAACAATTAGTGTAATTAGTATATAACTTAATAACCAGAACGGGTAGTAATATGCGGTGCTAAAAAAAGTTTGTCAACTAATCAATTATTAGTAACTTGCTTCGTTGGCCGCATGGTCTAAGGCGTCACTCCCGCAATAGACTGGCTGCTGATGAGAGTAAGATTGGGGTTAGGATCCTGGTAGGGTGTATTGATTTGTTTTTTCCCAATATGGTTTTATATAAATGCGGATACACCTCCTCTAAATTCAACCTTCCTAGTCCCTAACTCATTAGCGCAATTAGTTGATATGTGTATAACCAGAAGAGGTAGTAAGACTCGGCGCTAAAAAAAACTAGGCTATTAGTAAGTAACTCACCTAAAAGTTGAATTAGTTATCATACATAATACATAATACAACTGATATTAAACCTCTTTTTTTACCATTTTTTAAAAATTCTGCCTTTACACCTGATCCTAAATGAGTGAAGAGGAGGGAAGAATGGGGCCCCTAAATTGTCAGTGTAAAGATCCCTAAGATTTCTGTCACCGATCCTGAGTAATATTTATGATAATCCTGTGTTTTAATGGTCATACTTCACACACAGATAAACTTAATGAAGGTGGCCAAAATAAACAATCTCATCGCAGGTCACGTGGACTAAACGTCAAACTCGTATAGTCTATTCATTGGTGACGGGAAGGTCGGGGTTCAAATCCCGGCTGGGGTAATTGATTTTCTTCTTATATGTGGTTTCCCACTCTCTCTCTCTTTCTCTCCATGCAAATGCGAGTACATTATACATATTTTATGTTACTAGATACATGTTTGGCCGTCGTACGTGATCTTTCTTCTGGGTACGCTTCGTTTCCTCTAAATTTTACATTCCTCTTTACTACTCCGCTAACGCAATAACCTGAACGGGTAGTAAGACGCAGTATAAAAATAAATACAATACACATTATTTCAATTGATTTAACATTTATAAGAGAGTGCGGGATTAACCTCATCAAGCATTGACCTTTTTTGTTTTTAGAGATGAATGCTTACCACGTAAGAAGCTCCGTCCTATATATTAAGCCCCCCCCCCCCTCCTCTCATCCCCCTCATGTTGAAGAGTTTGAGTCCCAAATGATTTTAACCTTAAAGAGAGGTTGTCGCATTTCGCGAAGTATAATTGAAAGAGAACAGATTAAAACATAAACACAAACCACATCAGTGGTCGCATGGCTTAAGGCATCACTCTCATTATACGTTATATTGTATTGTCGATGCCAAGGAGATTCGATGCTCGAATATCAACAGGGTGCATTCAGAGTGGATTTTACTAATTGGTTTCCCAATCTCCCTCCATGCCAACGCATACACATTGACGAGGTTAGTAGATTTATATAAACGTGTAGGGTGTACGCTACCGGCTCGATCACCGAGCCCCTGACTTAGAAGATTGGTTGAATCCCGCCCGTATCGTGCAGTACGAGTGCGCAAGCGTCCGAAAGTGACCCATGATTCACGACATCCCCAAGTGAGTCCCACGGGTAATATATTTAGCCGTTGATGGTTCTAGTGAGAACGCATGAAGCGCTGGTGTGGCAACATTTTCAACCTTCAAAGTGTAAAAGCTGATAGTATACTTACATAAACATGTCATATATGGACAGAATAATAATTATATGTGGTTTTCATAAAGTAAATTCTTTTTATGATTCCATAAATCATTTGGGTCGATTGATAACGGGTTACTAAACAAATATGAACGCATTTTAAGATGGAAACTCAAATTGCACCTATCAAATTGAAAGGTAGATAGATTTGAGGAGGTATGTATATTATAGTGTTAATCTTAGGCTCATGTTAAACAATGATCAATAAATATCAATAACAAAACTAAAGATTAACTAGATATTACTTTGTAAAGAATTTAAGGCACATCGATGAAATATTGAAGCAAGAGAGTGACCGGATCTGCTGTGGAAGGACTACAAAGGTTTATGCGTGCCAAGCTCAGTTTAATATAAATAAAATATTTGAAAATGATTGGTTTCTTGGCCTGGATTCCCTCATACTTCTAAAAGAGGACTCATGAAAATATAAATAATGAATTTTATAGTTTTTTCCCTGTTCAATACTTTAACCGTTTTTTTCTTTAGGAAAATTATAAAATACCGTATTACATCGTTCTAGTGTTTTTAATACCAATATGAACATCCTACAATACAAAACGTATTTTCTATTCTGACGCTTTTTATTATTTGATTAACTGTCCTGAAATTAATATAATAAGTTAAAATCTAAACAATTAAGAGATATCAGTAATGTGTTTCAAGAATATTACTAAAAATTTGTTGCAGCTTTCTACCACTATCAGAACAGTACGCATCAACGCAGATGTCTTGGATGATTCTCAGACATAGATTATGAAATAGCTGTATCTTGAGCATGTATGAGTCCGCCAAGGGGGGTAGAAATCTAGTGTTTCTTGGTGGGGAGGGGGATCTAGAAACTTTTACTATACCTTTAGCGAATAAAAGTTTGTATACATAAATATTGGCTCCCCGCCCTTTATTCTGCGCCCTTGGAGTCCACCAAGTAACTTCACGTGCGACACGCATATACGAAAATCGATCTAAATAGCTACTTGTAGCCTCCTTTGGTGGCCGCATGGTCTAAGGTAGACTAGATTGCCGATGGATGACAGGGAGATCGGGGTTTGTATCCCAGTCGGGTGTATCAAGTCTTTTTTCCTAAATTATTTTCCATTCTATCTCCACACAAATGCGGGTATAATTCCTCTAAAATTCAAACTTCCTCATTTATTAACTCATTTAGAGTAGTTAGTATATATGCGGCTAACCTGAACAGAAAGAAAACGTGGTCCTAAGAAATAAAAATAAAACCGCATGTAGGCCCACAGCGTAACTTCATCCCTTTCCTCATCCCATTCCTTTACGCCTGTTTCCCTCTTGCTCGCATTCTGCACGAGGTTAAAACCACGACGCAATCATCTCTGTCGCCTCTCATTTCCAGGAACAATCATTTGGTGGGATTCAATTTCCAGTCTGACAATGGTGCGGTATAGCGGCAATAAGAACTGATTGGTGCGTGGTGTCAATCACGGCAAACGCCACGGGAACCTGCTAATTAAAACCAGAGCCAGTTCAATACTTGCAATCGGCCCCGCCAGGCGCTCAAACCGGGTCTGGTACCAGGGGCAAAGCCCACCCCCCCCCCTCGAACACCCCCTTCCCCCATATTTGTTATAGTCGACTTCAGTGGCGGCAAAGCTTTATTTAACTAAGAGGGGCAAATTATTTTAACAAATATAAACTGGTTTTGAAGGGCTTTGACCTCAAAGCTAAAGGGTGCCTGAGCACCCGAGGCGAATATCTGCAGATAGGATACTCCCAGAAGATATTTGGAGCTGTATTAAAATATTTGGCTCCTATGTGAATTATTTTTTAAAATATACTTTTATATAGTTATTTGGAGTGGGCCTTTTATAGAAATATTTGAAATTTGAAGGTCCGTAAAAGCTATTTAGAGTGGTATTGTAAGGATTTATTTTGAAAAATTAGATGCCTATTATATAAGCTATTTGACGTAGTCTTCTCCAGGCAAATTTTTAAAAACTAAACGTACAGTACCTGAGAAGCTATTTGGTGAGGTCTTCACCTTTATTTTTTGTTTTGATTTTAGTATGATGTACCCAAAAGATATCTATATTGGGCCTCTACTAGCAAATTTGGGGATATTGGATGCTCTCATATGTTATTTGTAATTGTCTTCCTCTGTAAAGTGTAATGATTGAATGCCTCTAGAAGCTATTTAGAATAGCTTACAACTGGAAAGTTTTGAAAATTAGATGCATCGTGGAGCTATTATAAGTGGTGGTCTTCGTCTGCAATATTTTTTTTTAAAATTAAATACCTCTCATAATTATCTGGAGTTGTTAATTCCTGCCAAAGTTTTGAAAATTGAATACCTCTAAAAGTTATTTTAAGTTTTATACAAGATCATTTTTCAGCTTAATATTCGCAAATATCAAAGGGGAGGGAAATAAATCTAGGAAGGGGCAAGTTTATTCCAATCGATAGGAGGGCGACAAAAATTATTTACTAAAGGAGAGAAAACGTGTTCTCTCCTCCCGTTATTCCAGCACTGCTCGACTTAGATTCGTACTTTATAAAAAATCGTTAGTCACTTTTACAAAACAAAATCAATGTATGCAAATTAATCAGAAACTTAAAATTAATACTGAAATGTAACGTCAATGTTAAAATACTTAAATTTAAATTTAACTTGATTCACTACCCGACTTTCTTCACGTACCAAATTTCATTTTAAATAAAAAACAGACTCCGTGAAACTTCCGAACATTTCGAAAAGAAAGATAAAACTACCATACCGATAGTACCATTGAGACAAATGCCAGTAAGATCCAATTGAGGAAAGCCCGGCAGGTGGGCTAAATATCGAGGGACATTTTATTACTTGTTTTATTTTATTTAATCAAACGCTTTTTTTAAAAAAAAAAACTGTTATTCTGAATCTTTGGTCCCTGGCCAGGTACCATGGTACCAATAGTCACCCCTCGTGGCATGCTTGCTTGCGGTGCCAGTTCAATTGATGACGTCATATCGTAACAATTACTTCAACGTTTTCACTAAGAATACATTCACAGACGTTATTAATAGTTTTTAAACATTTTCCAAAGCATTGGTTGTTTGAAAGTTTTAATATTGATAATACTGATTATATCTTAAGGCGATTTCCATTTACTTGCTATCAGATATGATTGTATATTTTTAACATATAAAAAAATTATTCGGTTATCTCAATGGAATAGTTAAAATTACTCCTTTGGGAGGATAGGGGCTATATGCACTGCGTATTACCCGCCCGGTCTTACCACACACATATTTACACTAATTTAAAGTAATGTTGGGAGGAAGGTATACTTTTAAAGTAAAACGTATCTGCATTTGTGTGTAGCGAGTATGGAATACTATTTAGGAAAATACCTTCTTAGTACATCCAGCGGGTATTCGAACCCAGACCTCCCTGTCATCGGCAATCCAGTATATTTTAAAAGGGACGCCTAATCACAAATATTAATGTAACAAAAACCCATCATGCCTAGTACTATAGTTGGAACATCCGAAAGTAACAAAGCAATCGATACCCCAATTTGGTTACGAAAGGACATAAATAACATATATATAAATTTACTGGATAGTCAAGTCACATGATATGCAGCTGCCCAATTTTAATAGAAAGCATCAATACCTCTAAAATAACACTATTATTATATTATTATTATGATGATTATTATTATTATTATTATTATTAATAATAGCACCGCGTCTTACTAACCGTTCGGATTATACGCACTAACTCTAATGTGTAATGGTAGGGTGATTGTGAGATGAAATGGAGGACCTATAGTTTAACGTGGGATCCGAACCACGGTGGAGGCCTGGCATTCCCCACATTCACAAGGTGTCTTGTCAGAGGTGAAGGAAGGGTTTGGTAATCAGATAAATTTGTGCCGGGGCCGAGGATTGAATCCCGGATAAAATAAAATAGTAAAATGTTATTAATGTTGGTCAAAAGAAATGTTTGTATTTTATGAAAAGTAATCCGAATGTATATTCGCTTCGATTTTTTTTTAGCATCGACTATTTACGAATTACGTTAATGTGCTAGGGATTAGTAAGGTTGAATCTAGAAGAAGTGTATACACATTTACGTGAAAGAAAAGTAAAAACCACTTAAGAAAACCCAACCTCAGTACATCCAACCAGGATTCGAACTCCTCTATCTCCTCGTCACTGCCAGTCTAGTATATTGCAATAGTGACGGCTTAGACCATTCAGCTACCGAAGCGGGTGTTATATTCTAGTTTCCTCGGCAAAATGTAAACGAAGCAAACTTTTCAGAGGCCATAAAACGTCACTGAGTAGGGCTCAGTCAACAGGCTTTTCAAGAAGTCAAATGGGGCGGGTGGGAAAAGGGGTTTAATTGAAGTTGATGTCGCGACCACACCCAACCAGGCTTCCGGACAATATTTTATCCCCGAGTCAACTGAGGGCAGTGAACGGGACTCTATCGGGGCTAGCCAGGGTCACACAAAATGTAAAGGGCTGACTATGCACGGATTTATCTTTTTTTTTATTTCTACGTGTCTTGCTATCTGCCCGGGCTATGGTCAATTCATTACGTAGGGAGTGGATTCCTAGGCACCAAAATTTTTAAAATAGACATTAAAAATATGCGGTCCAGGCACATAATTAAGAGAAAGACACACAATAAGCAATGTGAAATTGATCCTAATACCTAAATCCAATCCATGTGGTTTTTTATTGGCACCGCGGTTCACTGCTATTTAGGGTTGTACGCATATGTAATAAATACACTATTATCCGATCCCTCCTTCATCGGCAGTTCAGTCTACAGTGAGAATGACACCTAAAACCATTTGAACACCAAAGTGGGTCGCATGCTGTTAATCAATAAATACTTTTATTGATTTTCGGTGGTGAAATTGGTTATATTTTCAAAAATAATATTTTTATAGTTTCAAACGCTGAGTTTTACCTCACTCGTTGTCAAGGGGAAAACAATTTCAAATTGCCCAGTTCCGATTAAGTTGAACCTTTCCCCTGCAATGGAATGCTGCTTCCTTCCAAGATGTCTGTCACTGCTCACACAGGGTGGCTACAAAACATATTTTACAAAATTCCCTGACTTTTTTGGGTTTTCCAGGCAACATTTTTCAATTTTCCCTGACTGCTTTTTTCCAGTTTTAATGGTGGATGATGATTGGTTTGATACATTATTAATCATATATTAAACAAAGTTGTTATCTGATATACATAAACAGTTTTATCAGTTATTTTAAAATCTGAGATTTTATTTGATGTAGATATTATTAACTTTTGTTTTAGTGAAACAAATAGCCGAAACTATTGTTAATGCATTTTAGTGTGGATAGTCCCTCATAGATATAATATTCTGAAAATTGAAAAATGACACCTGGACACGGGAATCGAACATGGGACCTTCGGCTTAGTACGCCAATGCTCTTACCACTGAGCTATCCAGGATTCGTCCCGTGCCCATGGTCATTCTTCACTCATAGTTTAAGACAGAGTCTAAGATGGACGTGCGGAAGTCGTCAGCTTATAAACATGTGATTATCAAATATTTTAGTGTTTAGTGGCGAAATTAATGGAATATTATAAACATATTCTCTAATTCCTTGACTTTTCCTTATTTTTAGTTAAATTCCCTGACATTTCCCTGTTTTCCCTGTCATCCAAAAATTCCCTGACTTTTCCAGGTTTTCCCTGTTTTCCCTGTCTGTAGCCACCATGTCACAATGTTCTCCACCAGATTTACGCTCATTGGAAGTTATTTAACAAGTGTAGATTTTCAAACCTACTCCAAACAATTATGTCGAAACTTACTATTTCTACTACTGCTATTTCTATCGGTAGAAAATTTATTTGAAAAGAGAGAGGCAAAAGTCGAAATAGGTGCGTTAATTCTCTTATTCATCAAATAGGCTAAAACCAACAGCACCGTGTCTTGCTACCCGTTTGGGTTACACGCTTAAATACTAATTAATCTAATGGTTTATGAATTAGGAAGGTTGATTGATATGAAGTGAACCCGCATTTGCGTGGAGGGAGAGTGGAAACCATTTAGGAAAAACCACACCCAGTTCACTTGACCAAGATTAGAACTTCTATCTCCCCGTCCTCAACAATTTATCTCAACACGTGTTAGCTAACTAAACCACTGAGGTGGGTAATAGGCAATTAATGGGACTATAATATTATTTTTTTAGCACTGCGTTTTACTACCCGTTCGGGTTATATGCTTATGTACTAATTATTCTGGTAGTTTTAAGGATTAGAAATATTAAATTTATACAAAGCGTACTTTAATTTGCTTGGAGGGAGAGCGGAAAACAATTTAGTAAAAACTAGTCTCAGTTTATCTTAAATTAATTAAATGGTGTTGATGTTGAACATAACAGTAAAATGAAACTCAATACTAGGCCTATAGGAGAAAAAAAATTCATAAACAAAACCAGCAAAGTGCTAATTAGTCCCATTTAGTTTTGAAATAGGAAACAATTAACTTGTATCTTTTACAGAAGTTGGACCATGAAAGGCACATCAAGACAACTTTCCCTGATTTAAAGGAGCAGAAATTATCATTTAAATTAAATGACAAAATATTATTTTTTATATTATAATTGAAACTAATATTGTATTAATTAAAATAATTGTGAGTGATTTGTGAAAAAAACGTACATTTTATTTTATAGCGATTCACTAAAAACTTTTCTAGGTAGCAGCAGGTTTTATTTTGAATATGAAGCACAGATGGCTCTTATTTTATTTCAGTTAGAATGTTATTGAAGTAAGTGTGGAATATATTTTAGAAATAAATTAAAACATATGTTCAGCTGCATCATGTAACAGCATTTAAATAAAGTTTACTATAAAATGACAGGCTGCTGTTATGTAGCGGGTGCCGCACGTCGTGTCCGCTCCGCGCCACCTGGTGGGAACATGGCTGACGCTCGAGCTCGGTGTAAGCGTTGTTTTCAACATACATACAATTAACATAAATGATTTCGATATGACATTGTACGATTTACAACTTTTATACGAGGTAAAAGTTTTATAAGCGCACAAATAACGCTGCAAAATAAAAATAAAATATAATATTAGCTATAACAAGTATTTTTTTACTATATATATTAGTATTTAGGCTACTTGTAGACTTAAATCACCATACTATATATTTATATTATAGAGGAATTTAATAGGGATACGTTGACATAAATTAGGTTTCTGTATGACTAATGGTTCTTGAAATATTTAATTTTAAGTGAACCTTTACAATCGTGAGGGTTTTTCCAAGATGGCGGATTTTCCCAGGATGGAAAAACTAGGGAATTTTCAGAGAATGTATAGGGACATATACTTAATACATTCCAATAGGTTTAATTTTGCTAGCCTATTAATTTTGTCAAGGTTCAGGGGATTCCTTTCGCTAACCACCCTGTATTAAAATGTTCAACTGTTCATTCATGATGATTGATTTCGTAACTGTGGTGGTTCTACTTGAGTCATTTTTGAGTCTTATTTTGGTATCTCCGTGAGCGATCACCTGAGAATCGATCCAGCGAAAAAAAATTATTGCATTGACATGAGTTGGGAGAATGGACGACTGATTAGAAAGACATGTAATCTCATGACGTGGAGGAGGTATGTCGGCAGGAAAATTGATGGATGCTAGTTTTATCTCAAACATTTTTAGACTAAAAAAATTAGATAGTATGGAAGTTTTTTTGTTTATCTGGTTGGTATTATTGCATCTTACTGTGATTTTTTTTAATGTGGAAAGTTGTTCTTCTTCTACTTAAATCAAATTACATGTTTTATAATCCTAATAATTAGAATAAGTAAAAACCTAAATACGCCCACAATAATTGTAGTTGGGTATTTACTTTACTGATGTTTTTAATAAAAAATGTTTACAGCATAATGAAGCAGAGGTGACCCGCTTCGGTGATCACGTGTTCTAACGTGCCATTATAGTGTTGGCCTAGATTGCTGAATATGGAGAGATCGGGGTTCGATCCCGGTCGGGTGCACTGAGTGTGGCTTTTCTAAAATGGTTTTCCATTCTCCTTCCACGCTACTATGAGTGCACTTCCTCTCAATTAAACCTTCCTAATCCTAACCCAATATTGTAATTAGTACATAGGCGTATAGCCCGAATGGATAGTAAGGCGCGCTAAAAAAAAAGGTAGAGGGAACCAACAAAATCAGAGGAAGTCAATCTCATCTGGTTTAGTTTGTTAGTGATGGAGAGGATGGGGTTCAAATCCCAGCTTGGTGTAATGAGGGTAGTTTTCCCTAAATAGCTTCCCACTCTTCCTCCAATCAAATCCTGTAACTCCATCCGGATATACCCTCTTCGGTGGTCGCATGATCTAAGCTCAGGCGCAACTCTCGCAAAAGACTCTAGATGACGGGGAGATCAAGGTTTGAATCTCAATTGGGTTTTTCTAAAATTGCTTTCCACTCTCCCTACACACAAATTCGGGTAAAATTTCTATATTTTCAACCTAACTAATTCTTAACCTACCATCGTAATTAGTTAATAGGCGTCCCGAACGGGTAGTAAGACGGGGTAATCTAAAAAAATTATATCCTGAACCTATAGTGATACACAGAACATGTAGAACGAAGAGGAAACAATTCTAAACGTGTGATTTAATCAAAAAGTTTTCCATCAACTGTGCTGTTGCTTTTGACGTCCGTTTAAATATTTATTTTACAGCCCATCGAGCGCTGCGTAGCCAAGACCTCATGCAAACACAATATTGCTTTTCTCTTGTTTCAGCTTATACAAGAGCAGCTTGTATTTTTATTTTATTTTTCTAGTGTACAAATGCAAATTGTTGTTGCAATGCGTTTAACTGAACAACAATATAAATTGTGTTTAAAATGTGCTTTTCTTGAGACTCATTATAAAGTAATAATTTTACTTAGCTTATAAACATAATATTGTTGGTGTGGAAAAGAGCAACTTGCACTAATTTTGGATAGTAGTGTGTTATAGACTTTGAGTGAGCATTTAAGGTCTGTTAGACACATGTAGTGGTCCGGAGACTTTGAATTATTATACCATATATATTTCCCAATACCCAAGCTCAATCGATATCGCCTTTTGACAGTTATGGGAAGGCCGGGGTTGAAATCTCGAACTGAAATGACCTTAGGCATTTTACATAGACTATTTACCCTTCTCCTAATTCTAGTACATTTCCTTTAAGTCTTACCTTCCTTATCGCTACCCCAGAGGCGTAAAGATTGAGTTCGGATAGTAAGAGGTGGGGGGGGGGGCGATAGTAGGTCATTAGATAAGCAAAACTCCTTACCTCTGGAAAAGTAGCGTTATTTTTATTTATTTTAGTTGATTACATTCAACACAAGCAATATTATAGTAACGGCTTAGTTGCCAACGGTAGACATAAATAATGATATTTACAAGAAGTTCACCCACATTAGCGTATAGATGAAGAAGGAAGAAGTAACCGATCATGCATGCATGCCCCCCCTTTCCCCTCAAGCACCCGTCAAGGGATCGAACATTAACATTCCCGCTACTAGTAATCACGTTATTTCGAGACTGATGCCTTTTATAAGGTGACCAATTAATGTACGGAGAGGACCTACAGTTTAACGTGGGATCCAAACCACGGTGGAGGCCTCGCATTCCACACATTCACAAGCTGTGAATAATACACGTCTTGTCACAGGTGAAGAAAGGGTTTGGTAACCAGATAAACCTGTGCTGGGATCGAGGATTGAACCCCGGACCCCCAGCACAAAGGTCTGACACCTTACCCCTAGACCACCATGTCACCCATTCAAAATAAAGTCTATGAGGGGTGACCTGGTGGTCTAGGGGTAAGGTGTAAGACCTCTGTGCTGGGGATCCGGGGTTCAATCCTCGGTCCTGGAAGAAACTTATCTGATTACCAAACACTTCCTTCACCTCTGACAAGACGTGTATTAATCACAACTTGTGAATGTGTGGAATGCCAGGCCTCCACCGTAGTTCGGATCCCACGTTAAACTGTAGGTCCTCCATTTCATCTCTCAATTACCCTACCATTGCACATTAACGTAAGTGCGTACAACCCGAAAGGGTAGTAAGATGTGGTGATAATAATAATAATAATAATAATAATAATAATAATAAAGTCTATTAGATCTAGGCTAGGTATTAGGTTATCCACTTTCAAACATGGCTTGATAATTTCTAGAAATTATAAGCGTGCTGTTGATCTAGATAAACTTAGAGAAATTTTACATTCTAAAGCGGACATTAGTATTTAATAATGATAAATTTTAATTAAATAATTGTAACTATACACAATTTATAACAAAATATTCCAACATATTCTGATGTGACATTTAACTAAAGTATGCATATAAGTTATACTATATGTAAACCCATATAGATGAATTTTTCTCCATCCTAATATCACAAACACCAATTTTCCCCTCTATTCCGTAAAGTTTTCTTTTATATTTTCGAAATTAAGAGATAAATTCATATTCATAACAGAATTATATAAATAGTCTGAGGTACGGCATCCATGAGTACAGATATAAACCATTTTCGCTGGCTCGGTAGGTAGAGAATGGAACTACAATAATTTAAATTTATAATGTGACAGAATTGATAATTGAAAATAAATATTTGAAATGTATAATTTTTTTTTACTGTATTATATACAACATAGTCTAATAGAACAAATATGCCATGCTAAGGCAGTGTCGGGCTACTAATGACACATCCAATAAAGTGCATACAGTAGAAAGAAGTCCTAATAAGAAATATTATTTTCTATCTTTTCCAAGAAACAAAAGTTTGTTTACTGCTCTTTTTTTCCCCAGCTCCCCATATTCATTTGGAGCTTGAAAAATATTAAACTGTATTAGTATAAACAACGAAATTTCGTGAAACTTTTTTTTTTACAAATTTTTACTGGTGCATTAAAATGAATATCCTAATATATTTTTACAGCTCATTAAAGTATTTTTAAATTTATCTTTAACAGGCAAAATTAAACAAAATTTAATATTATTGTGAAATTTACTAGGTAATTTGCATTTTATATGTGAATAACAGTCAACTAGGCTGATTTTGACGAGAAATATATAAAAACTAGGCCTATACATATTTTTACTAAGTAGCAGACGTCATTTTTATTTGTTTTTCTTTGCATCAAGTTACCAGAAAAAATAGTTCCAACTGCACTACTACAATTTTTTTTCTTAATATTCCTGGAAACAATAAAAAAAAATCCTCGTTCTAGAAAATGTATTTCCCTCGATCAAAGGCTATTGTTTAGTAAGTAAAATATGTGTTTGATCAAAATCTTATGACAGCCATTTTGTGAAATTAAGTTGTAATTTTTTTATCTACTAGTTAAATTTTAGTTTATTTTTTACGACATTTTTAGCTGAAATAGGTATTGTATTTACCGACTTTTTTTAAATAGGGAAATCCAACTTTTTATGTAACAAAATCCAATCGTTTTATTTACCACAAATCAGGGTATATATCTATTAATTTTGTAATTCCTTGTTCCTTCAACACAAAGTGTGAAAGGGACTCTTTTGTTAGTACATCAAAACATGTCTTGATTTTTTACTTATTTTTATCTAAATATTACAATTTCTTTCATGAATGTATTAATTAATATATGATATGAGTTATCCAAATCATCCACCAAATTTCAACTCTATTAGGACTAAACATAGGCCTACAGAAAATATGAAGAAAAGACAATTAAATGCTTTGTTTTAAAATAACTAGTACAATTATATGCAAATAAATATTTAAGGGTCTGACTACCTTCTCTGGTGGTGTGTTGAGCTTTCAGCTTTCAAAATAGATTACGTTGCTAGCCTTATACAAACTAGTGAATTGCTGCCATCAGGTTGACTGAATTACTGTGTTGTTTAAACATTAGGAGGCTGGCTATACAGTTATTAGAAGTAGGCATTTTTGTGACTGGCAGCTTTAGTTTGTTAACAGGGAATTTATCAAAGAAAAAAAAGGCTTACTCTATAGTTCAGCAATCAATAATATAATGGTGTATATCTGGAGAGTGATTACAGGAGGAAACGATCCCTCAAATGAGTCGACACGTGATTCGGCTATTGGAGCGATTAAGAAAAATTAACAAAACGATAAAATCTACAGACGTTCCGTGGAGGTGGGTTGGAAGGAGCTACTTCAGTTTCCAGTTCTAAATAGCTTTGTAAACGATGGCGGTAATGTGGTGTTAACATTTTTTAGAGAAAGTAAAAGAGAATTTATAATAGCCATGGATTATTGGAGATAAAAAAGAGTGGTGCATATTATGACACAATTGTGTACATAGGAAATCTTCAAATATCTCAACAAGGGACTCGCTCAATAATCATCAGAAAGATTTCCTGTCAACACGTCACCCATGATTAAATTATCAGTAATATGGAACGCTAGCTTGAAATAAGAATCCGCCATGAAATTAGTGCGCTTTTGCGAGTGTAGAATGCCATATCAGCCTCTGTTAGATGAGTTAGTTGCGAAATTAAAACACATATTTCCTACTATGCCGAGCCGATGAGTAGACGAGCATCACTCACTATGAGTGGGATAGGTACCTCCTCCAAGTTATGCAAGCTTGTCTATCAAGTATACATTAATCTACGGAATACACGCCATTACAACTTATGTTTGAGATATATGTTGATACTTCTGATTGATGTAGTGTTTGGTTGCCCAGAAAGCGACTCGAATGAGAATTTAACAATCATGCTAACTATGAGACTAACCATCAATTTAGATAGATAACCTAACAAATTCATGCCCAGACTGCAACAACCCAAACTACGACCTCCCCGTTGCAGCAACTAGACTATACGAGATTGACATGTAATCTGCCGGTCCAATGATGAAGATTTTATAGAGGTTGATCATGTAGAAAAAGCAAATAAAAAGTTTAGTTAAAAAAAATTATTTCAGAAGAAAAATGTAAATGTATCTGTGTAGCTAATTCCTTGTTATTCTGTGTGAAATGTGGAAAGATCAAGTCGCTATGTGAGTGTGGGAATCACCCAGAAAGATACCACACCCACTTTGATACATGTCTGGAATCACGTGACTTGTATCATTACGTCCGTCCGCCAACACAACAGCCCTTAGCAATGAAACTAGCTATCCATGGTTGCCAAATCAAAAGAAGCTGGCGAATAAAAGCTATTTCAACATTTATGTTACCAACATAGCTAACTTAACACCAATGTATTATTATTATATTATTAATATTATTTAAAACATTCATAGCATACAACATAAACAACATAATGTTTTTTAAATGAAATACATCAATTTTATTTAGGTATTGCCAGCTGTACGTGTAATTAAGCGGAGCTCGTCTGGTAGTATTGGTCGAAGAGGTTAAACTGAGGGTATTTCCAACTCTTCTTCTAGGCAAATGCGGGCACACTTACCCCTCATAAATACTTTAATTATTCCTACTCCATTAGCGTATATAAATTATTTTATGAATAGTAATAATAACATTTATTAAATACGTGCTATCAGAAGATAATGAAAAAGTCATCATTACCAATTTTATTCACTAGATGGTGCAGCATGAAAATGATTAAGAAATGAATGCAGGTGAATATAAGTTTGGCTTATCATAATAATTTAAATAGCGTTGTGCAAGATAACGTAAGTCACGTGTTGCAGAGTAATAGATTACTTTTTCCTTGAGTAGTAATCTACCATCACAATTTATTAATAAAACTGAACAAATGCCTGGCTATGTGTGTGTGTGTATATATATATATATATATGTATTTATGTATGTATGTATGTGACCTTGTCACCTTACCTTAAAGCAAATTTAGTTAATATATAAACGCTATCCAAACAGTGAAACTGTTTGCAATAATATTGTAGGTGTTTTCCGAACCAAATGCTGTTACACATTCTAACTATATAAAACGGAACATCTGGTCAGCCAACAAAATGCTTTTTGATTTTGCCTTTTTTTTCACTCTCGCAAATGGGGGTTGCACTCAAGCACAGTCGGGAAGGTAGTATTTAATTGGACGACTGTTCTAACAAACATTAGCGGTGCTAGCTCCTTGAAAGATATTGAGGTTCAAATCCCGGTGGGCACGCCGTCTAAATGTCAGGCTCATATAATTCTGGCGGAGGGAATGGTGGAATCGAATCCCTGCCTGGTAAACTGTTGGTAGTTCTCCCTTCCGGTAAAAAAATGCTGGAAATCTCGCTCGGGTGAACTGGGGTGGTTTTATACTCTCCCTCATTCCACTTAAGCACTGGAACATATCTACCTAACCCCTCCGCCAACAGTAGTCCATGTGGTATGGCGGATACCTACATCGACGCATGTCAACGGGCAATACCAAACAACCAATTTTAGTAGATTTGGGGGGGGGGGGGG
>CABFOV010001088.1:105233-115408 GCA_902141375.1 Timema poppense
CCCTGAGTGTGCATAATCAGAGCTGTGTCAATGCTTTCTAGTTGCGAGATCACCGGGAAAAAACCCATTAGCACAGAAATGGGTACGGGGGGAGGGTTTGCGACATAATTCAAGGTCGTTATTTATTCCTGTCTCGACTTGTCTTGTCGACATGCCAAAGTGGTGCCAGGGTTGCGATGACATCACTGGGAGAACCAATTGTCACATAGATGGGGGAAGGGGAGGATTTCGGAACCAAAATAGTTTCAGGGGCTTGCGAGAGGGAACCAATATTCGGTCGTCGGGGAGGTTCATGCCACGCCTTCAGTAGCGATGCCGGCATTTTATAGGACGTCGCGGGAGGAGTGCCCGAAGCCGTGGACTGCATGTTCCCCCCACAATTAAATAAAAAACTCCAACACCAGTCCCAATGTGCACACATAAAAACTAACGAGACAGGAACCAACAAGTTTGGAACACATACTAAACCATGGGAAGGGGGTCAGGGGGAGTGAGTAGGGGGAAAACCCTGACCTAGTGCCAACATCCAATGAGAGAGCGAGGGGGTGTGGTCACGTGACGAGCTCTAAGCCAATCACAGCCTGTTTTTAACAGCCATTCCATCTACTACTAGGAACAAGAGTGGTAGGAGATTGGATATAGGTGAAAAGGGAATCTAAACTGTTCAAGAGGATTAAAGTACGTGACTGAAGAAATTAAAGTTGTTTGTGTTCAAATTATGGCTTGGTTTATTCCCTAACGGATCTTTACTTTCTCATCCAGAGGAAGGAGTGCATTAGGGAAAATATTCTACTTAAAGATTATGTTGGATCTTAACGTTTTATGCACCTCCAAAAAAAAAAATAGGCTCTTATAATTTTGTCTGTAGCAGAGACTAGAGCCGAAACGGTTTGATACATTTTGTTCAGACTTAATATTTATGTGTTTTATGATCATACGTCGAGGTTAAATTGTTATTTTGATTTTAGTTATATAATTAAGGATAGTATACAGATAACAAGATTAAAGAAAATGTAGGGCGTTTCATAAATTACCCAAGTATATATCTTGGGAAGTGTTTTACATTATAGATAAAAATGTATTTTTGTGTTTCTAAAAAGGACCCATTGAGATTAGCTTATTGATGATTAAACTTGGATTATTTTAACTTAACAAAGATAGCTATAGCCTTGTTGTTCAAATATATGAAAAAATCGAAATATCATTAAAAAAATCTCTAGAAGAAACTATTCTAGGACAGTTTCTTGATAACATATTTTACCAAAATCCTATTTTTAATATAATATATGTGAGACAGCACGTTTGACACGTTTAATTTTTTGTATCTACAACCACCTATTCTCAGTGGAATATATTGGCTGGATAAATTAAAGGTTTAGTTATCTTAAGATATGTGTGGGGTGTCTAAAAGAGGCCTTATGTGTGGTTGGTCATATGAGAATTAAAAGAATGAACTTACCCCAGTGTTTTTTCTCAATACAGGCCAACTGAACATGTTAGTCTTGTCAGCGCTCAACGGGAAAAGTTTACCCATCGTCACGGCCGGAACAGTTGAATTTTGAGAGACACAATACTAAAAAGCAAAAAAGAAACAATTGGGAGAGGTATAAATAAAATCAATGTTCGTAATAAACATATTTTAACTATTAAGTAATAAGTATGCCACCCACTTTATTCCAAATATCTTTACACTACAGTTTTTTTTCTTTTCAAAATAAATGATTGCTTTTTAAATAAAACGAAAATTTTTCATAAATTGTAAATATAGCTATCTTTGAACCCCTTTCCGCATCAACCATAACAAACTATTTTTATTGAACTCTTTTTAGAGCCTATTAAGGTATACATAATGGTTGATAAACTCCGTAAATCATTGACCTAGAGAAGATTTTAATCTCCATCTTTATGCAGGGATGTTTATTTTATTAAATTTGCACATCCCTTGTTTGAATTAAGAGTCCACATAAACAAAGGGCTATTCACATTAATGTAGACGTTAAGTGCCCTGTTACCTAGTGTGGTTTTGAATCTTATCGGTTAAATTTAAATTATTTTATGCTTTAATACATTATACATACAAATTGTTACAACTTTTTTTTTTGCTATTCCCAAGAAAATTATATTTTGGTAATCATTGCACTCATATTTGGCAATATTTAAACCAAGGGTGTAAACATTATTTTTTATATTCACCGCGTCTTAGTAACCATTATGAATATTTGCGTATCATCGTCAATGATGTTAGGATGAGTAAGGTGAAATTTAAGTAGAAGTGCACTCAAATTTACATGGAGAGGAATAAAACATTTTTTAAAACCTGGTTATACTTGATTGGAGTTCTAACTTGAACCACCCCGTCATCAATAGAATATAAATCACTAGATTTAACCTATCATTTTGAATTTTTCAGGTGCGTCAACTTTAAAAACGTGATTTATTCGATATTTTAGCCATAAAAATGTATATTGATCATTCGGGTAAATTGCAGTCACCAGATTCAATAACATCATGCTCGTTATAATCTGGTTGCATTGGAGGATATTTTCTTCATGCTATCTATAGATATATTTTTTTCCATTCCTGCTCTAGGTTACTTTAGGTGCACTTCACTTATGAGACCTTATTCCTCTTTATATTTTAAATTTAACTTTTACTATTCCTGGCGTCAAATGCAATAATTGAGACATATTATATTCTAGAAAATTTGAAAAATACGTCTAAGTTGTATTTTTGACTCATCATAAAAATATATATATATATAAACCCTATATATACTAATATATATATATAGGTGTATATATGTGTGTATATATAGGATATATATATCAAAAAATAAAATAATATTTTTATGATGAGTCAAAAATACAACTCAGACGTATTTTTCAAATTTTCGAGAATATAATGTTTCAATTATTGCTTTTGACACCAGGAATAGTAAAAGTTAAATTTAATATATGAATAAGGTCGCATGTATATATATACACCAATATATCAATTAAATGGGTTTCTATCAAACTTGGAGCTTAAAGAGACTTTTTTCTTCGGACATCATATTTAAATACCTTTTATTGGGTTTTCCATGCCATTTTAAAACCATGGTTTGGGAAATACAACTTTATTTTTGATTTGTAGTTAATACAAGGTCTATAATTTTTTTGTCAAATTAGGATTTTTGACTATTTAGAACCAATAATCAATATTATGAAACAAGCATGGTGTCAAAGGTTCTGGTGTCTCCTTATACATTTAATAAAAACTAAAATTTACCATTTCAAATTAATAAATTAAAATAAAAACCTTATTTTACCGATTCTTAATACATGTACGAGCATTCCACTTTTAATTATACCACCATAATAGGGATGGGGAAGGTAGAAAGAGAGGAAATATACCCACATTTGCGTGTATGGCGAGTGGCAAACCATTTAGGAATAAATACCATCAGTACACTCGGTTGAAACTTGAGCTTTTACCGCCCCTCTTTATCACAGGCGAACGGGTCTGGACGAGATTAATGTTTAGTCTGCTTGCGCATCGATGTGATTAAATATATTATTAATTCTTAAATTATAATATTGACCGCCTTGGTGGTCTAGTGGTCAGAGTTTCTGGCTACAGATTCAGAGGTCCCGGGCTAGTTCACGAGTGCTTCCAGTTTTTAAATGTGAAGCAGAGGGTCAGGAACGCGGTCAGCTCAGCCTCGTGAGGACCAATGAGGAGTTACTTGAGTGAAAATCTAACAGCTCGGTTCTAGAAAAGTGAGTTTAGCGGTCGTATGGTTCGTTTTTCTGACCACATGACACTCTCCAGGAGCAAAAGCTGGCACTATCTCATTGGCCAACTGCGGGAGGCTACTCGGTTGCTGTATCTCGATTTCAAGCTGACACCTACTATTTCCCTAGCGTCTTATTACCTGTTCAGACTAAAGACATAATGTGTACTAGTTACGATGATGAGCTAGGGACGAGGAAGGTTGAATTTAGAGGAAGTGTACCCGTATTCGCGTGAAGAGAGGGAAAAAGTATTTAGGAATAACCATCCCCAGTACACCTGACCGGGATTTGAACTCCGGCCACCCGGTCATCGGCAGTCTAGTCTATTGCAAGAGTGTGTGGAATGTCAGGCCTCCACCGTGGTTCGGATCCCACGTTAAACTGTAAGTCTTCCCTTTCATCTCACAATCTTCCTACCATTACACATTAGCGTAAGTTCGTATATGCCGAACGGGTAGTAATACGTGACACTAATAATAATAATAATAATAATAATGCAAGAGTGACGCCTTAGGCCATGCGGCCGCCAAAGCAGGTACGACTATTTCCTTGGCTTGTAGCAATAAGAATCAAACTATATGGACTAGTTCGAAAAATAATATTTTAACTCTACCCGTATTACCCGTTTAACCACACTAACTTCATCCATCCGTTCCCCTCGTTTCTTCTAGTTTCACGAAATTTAAAACAAAATACGTGCTGGTGGGGAAACAAAGCTCAATGTTTTTCACTATTTAAGCAAACACATAATTGTTGAATATTGAGATTTATGTTTTGCGTTGAGTGGGTGAATGGGGGGAGTAGAACTCGGTCAAGGAATACTTATTTACTTTCTCATATAGAGAAGTGTTTTAATTGTGAAAAACACCCGACACTGAGATTTTGTTAAATCTTACTGTTATATGTAGCCCTAAACTAAACAAAAATGAGTTTTACAATTTGGTTTTTCTGTCTGCACCTGGCACTACGGCCTAAAGAATTTGATAGATTTATTTCATACTTGAAATAGGTATTTATGTTACATGATCATACCTCAAGGATAAACAGTTATTTTAATTCTAGTTTTAAAACTACTGATAGCTAATTTTTGAAAATTCAAAATTTAAAAAAAACTGCTTTTGATTTTATTCTAATTCCATATTTGGGGAGTGTTTAACATGATGAATAACAATTTAAGTGTATTTACTTGTTTTTCCAGTAAAAACTCATTGAACGACAGTTTTCTTATAATATATTTTTGAAAATGTTGCTACAACTAAAGAAAATAAATGATAAATTATGTACAATTGTAGGTTAGACTATCAAAAAAATGTTAAGAATCAAATATACCAAACTATTATCTATGTTTTCAGTGAGGATTACTCCAATATGATATCATATTCTGAAAATTGAAAAATGACACCTGGACACGGGAATTCCTGGATAGTTCAGTGGTTAAAGCATTGGCGTACTAAGCCAAAAGTGACTGGTTCGATTTAAATGTCCAGGTGTCAATTTTTCAATTTTAAGAATATTAAATTAAGGAAAGACAACATAATTAATTAATAAGATAATTTGAATATATTATTGACTATTTGTTTTAATTATTTCTACGCAAAGCAAAATATATTTTACGTTGTCTACTTACCAACCTAGTAAATATAGCCTATGTATGAGGCTCATAGAAAAAGGTGTCTGGGACATCATAATATGTATAATATATTTATATATATTACATATTTATTACATATAAACAAATTTGATTTTGAATGTTATACATGCATATAAACATACAAGCCCTTCAATTACAGTTATTTGATATTTTTTTAATCATAGGAAGTTTTAACAAAAAGCATCTATATTATAATATGGCTTATAACATCGATATTTGGCAGATTCTATTCTTTCCCCGTCAATAGTAGAGTATCAAATGACATATAAGTTTTTCATTCACTGTCCCTTCCTACGTACAAGACCTGTAGATATTCTAAGTCAGCTTTATACCAACTTGACAGCAACATTCGTGGTAGAGTAACTTTAGACAAAACCTATTGTTGGGTCGAATGTTCTATTGAAGTAAAGCCATCAAGAAGATCCCACTACTTTCTATCTCGCTCTCTCAGGACATTTTATTCTTTCTGTTGAGCTGAACAATGCCGACACACTTGTGCGCGGTGCCGGAACATGCCCAATGGGACGAGATTATGCCTGGTTGCTAGGCAACCAGACTAGCCTCGATTCACTATCGACACCAGAAAGAGCACACAATGCCATTCAAGAACAGCGCACTCGCAAGTCGGAATCTAGAACTTGCGCTCCGTTGGAGTAACAGCCAGGGGTGTATTGCGTTGTGTGTGTTTTTTAAAAGGAACAGATTATTAGCATCAATTGTCAGAGTTAGGTGTGTGCTAGCGTGCTTGACCCTGATCAAAGAATAAGAGTTTAAGTCCACAACAAGATTAATTAGGAATGATTTTGCGTATGATCATTATTGTATATTTTCATGTAAAATAATCGATCATTAAACTCAGTGATTTATTGTGAGATATTACTAATAAAATTTATGGCCAACTGTTTAGAGTGATTAACATAGATTGTACTGCTTGCTGGCCATGCTTACTTTCTATGCAAATTTCCCTGGGTGGAAGGCGAATTAAAATTTGATGCGTGGCTGTGTTCGTGACGTCATTCTGGGCACAATATATCTCAAGAATATTTGTGTTGATCATCATAACATTTTAGGGAGATGTAGCAATCAGGCAAATATGTTTTTTAACCAGTTCAATTACTTTGAAGAACGGCAGCTTTGTGAAATTTTGAATATTAATTAATTCAAATTTTAACATTTTTCATTCCTTTTAATTGATAAAGTTGGGACATTATAATATACAATAATTATGGGTCCTTATAAAATTGTAATGTTACAACTTATGAATAAACATCAAAACTATGTGTAGCAAAAAATGTCATTTATTAATTTAATTTAATTTAATTTAGCACCGCATCTTTCTACTTATTCGGGTTGTACGCTTTAAGTACTAATTACGCTAATGGATTAGGAATTGGGAAGGTTGAATTAGAGGAAGTGAACCCGCACTTGCGTGGAAGGAAAGTGGAAAACCATTTAGGAAAAACCACCCCCAGTTCACCCGACCGAGATTCAAACCTTGATCTCCCCGTCCTCAGCCGTCGAGCGTTAGCCAACTACGACACCGAGGCGGGTAATGTCATTTATTGCTTTGGGATTTATAGATACAGGGTTTGCCTGGGGAATGGAGGGATCAATGCTGCTTTAGATTTTGTCAATCTAAGATTACTATGTTAGATGCAGAGATGAAAAGGTGAAAATGTGAATGCTAAATCAGACTTTGTAAATCAGAGAATGTGATCATTGGAGAGGTGAAAGGGGAATGCTGCTTTGGACTTTTTTAGACAAAACATTTACATATTATATTGATGCATTGTAAGGCACATTATAAAATAAAAGCATTGGCATAATTACTTTACCTATAAAATTGACGATTTTTACAACACATTTAAAAATTACAAATTAAGATTTTATGTAAGTTTACAAGAACTAGAATTCACTACAATAAATAACAAAATAAACAAAGAAAAAAATTACAACTAAATCAGGAATATAGCTCCAAATATCTACGTCGTTTTAATAATAATAATAATAATAATAATAATTAATTGGGCTACATAAACAAAACGTTACCCAGAGAAAAGTGAAATCATTCAAAATTTTAGGCATCAAAATTTTGAGTAAAAGAGACACATAAACTTGTGTCGTTTTCCTCTGTTAAAACACCGTCCTCAGATGACTTAATTTATAAGGTTTGGACTTTTATTTCTGACAGAACATTTATTGGCGAATGAATTAAATCTATTTTCTGTGACACAGAGGACCTCAATGCAGATACACCTAGAATAAAATTAAGTTTTCCGTTAAATAAAGAAACTTAGACCACCTTATATGAAATGAGTTTCTAAGGCTAGCTAAAATATTAATAGAATATTAAAATACATTATTTAAATTTCAACACATTTCAGTACCATACACCCAAATAAGTAATATTTGCGAACATATATAGTTTTATATTTTAATTTGCTTGAAAAACTACAATATGACAGAAAGTAGCGTCAATTGCTTTATACATTGAAATACTGGTCCTACCTTTTGTAAATTCGTGTTGTTATTATTAATATTATTAAGAGAGGTTTATTTGGTTGAAGGCCAAGACAGATTTTCACCAAACCTTGGCTAAACGTTGCCTAGAGACTGATCTCTAAAATTTACAATGCTATCATTTATTCATGACAAAGTACTGTTGTCAATTTTCACAACCAACTGATTTCACAACCACGTGTTCGAATAAAATTGATTATTCCTACAACTCGTTTTAAAACATCATCCATTTTTAATGCAGCACAATACTTCCTGATGAATTATACATTGAAAATCAGGTATTGTAAGACAGACTGTGGTATTCAATTTTCCTACAACACCAATTTTACAACCTAACATTACTGGTGCACCATCGGTCACTAAACACAAAAGTTTATCAAGGGGCAGTTGATATTTTTGAAACAGTCTTTCTACTTCACAAAAAATGTATTTACCAGAAGTGGTTCCGTGCAAGGGAATGAATTCTAAAAGTTCTTCATTAATAACGAAATTTGAGTCACAGCCCTGGATAAATACTGCAAAATACGTAACATTAACAATTTGTTTTCCTCAAGAATAATGCATGCAGTAAATTTTAAGTTGGCTCATACAAATCAATGTGTTTCATCCTAGCAACGAAATAGTTTCGAAACAAAAGTTACCAGTGCGCGTGTAGCCTTATTATTCTTGAGGAAACCAAATTGTTGGTGGTTGAAAAAAGAGTGCACATATCTAAGATTATCCGCGTGCACTGGCGATTCATCAGGTGTTGACTTTGCACATTCCTGGCTGGTTTGTCATCACTCGCAGCCACCAAAATGAATGTTGATAGTACAAAGTACAAAGACCAGTATTGATTTAAAAAAAAGTCTAATATAATGACAAATATTTGAAGGAAAAATTATGAAGTGAATTTTGTAAATCAATTATAATTTATAACAAACTTCCTGCTAAAGAGAGAGCAGACAAAGTTTTGTAATTAATATTTTCATAATTACTATTATTGCTATATATATAAATGAGTTGAAACTAGAGTTCATTCGTTTTTTGTGTGTGTGTTTATGTTGGTGACCTGGTGGTCTAGGGGTAAGGTGTCAGACCTCTGTTCTGGGGTCCTGGGTTCAATCCTTTGTCCCAGCACAGATTTATCTGATTACCAAACCTTTCCTTCACCTCTGACAAGACGTATATTAATCACAACTTGTGAATGTGAGGAATGCCAGACCTCCACCGTGGTTCGGATTACACGTTAAACTGTAGGTCCTCCATTTCATATCAAAATCACCCTACCATTACACATTAGTGTAAGTGCGTATAACCCGAACGGTTAGTAAGATGTGGTGATAATAATAATAATAATAATAATTTTTTGTGTGCTCATAAAGTACATAATACACTTTTTTACATCAGCTTAATCGTGTCAATGGGGGAGGTAAGAGGACAAATGTTGTTAGTAAATACTTTTAAAACCAACCTTAAAATAATTATTTTAAATATTTTATTGATGATATATTTAAAATCAAATCCAAACAAATATATGCATTATACCAGTGGTGCTCAACCTAGGCGGTACCGCCCCCCTTGGGGTAGTTTTATTTTCAGGGGAGCGTTTAATTGTTAGAAGGTATTGGGGTGGGGGAGGGGGCATTTAAAGGGATATTACAGCACTAGCTTTCTGTTGATAATAACCATAAAAAAAGTTCTTGAATTTGTTTTAAAGGGATATTACAGCACTAGCTTTCTGTTGATAATAACCGTAAAAAAATTTCTTGAATTTGTTTTAATATTTATGGTTTATAATTTTGACAGCACATTTAATTACTTATGTTTATAAACATTTAACATAACATATAGCATATGTTTTATTCATAAGGATTATTAGTTTTACCACAAAAAAGTATGTACATATTCATAGTAATTATTTAGTTTGAAATAATTAAGTAGGCATGTAGGCCTACAGAGTGGATAAAAGTGGATGTCATATTATTTTCTTTTACTTGAACACATATTTTAGAGTTCAAGACATAATACTAAAATAAATATTTGTCGAGCATGAATAGAGTGTATGTGACATTCCTTTTTGCCTGTCCTCAGAATTATTATTTTTCATTTAAATAGCAAAAATAGGCCTAACTAATCTTAGCAAATTATTTACGTATCTCCTTTTGCTTGTTGACTAGGCCTACATTTGACTTTGGGGTGGGAGTCGGTAGCCTGCACCCTGTTCTCAAAAGGGGGCGCTAGGCTAAAAA
>CABFOV010001088.1:124365-135341 GCA_902141375.1 Timema poppense
ACACACACACACACACACACACACACACACACACACATATATATATATATATACACATACACACACACGCACAAACCAACACAAAAGAATACAGATACACATAATATTTTGACTAAATTATGTGTATACGAGTATATACTTCTTTAATAATATCTTACTTTAACTGTCCAAAATAATTTCTAAATCCCAAGTTTTAAAATTTAGAATTGTGTTTCTCTAATTAATATTTCAACGTAATCATTTTCCTAACTAAGGTTTAATAGACAAGTTATCACATTATTAAATGCATTATTTTTATACATATATTCTATACTAGAGGCTAGGCCTGTCCCAGATAGACCAAATTTCGGATTTCATGCGAAGAAGGTTCCCTGTTATTTTGAATTTATTCTTAGACTTTTCACAACATGAGGTAGCACGATCTGTGTTTATGACTGTTATTGGGAATATATAGGGGGAAAAACGCCCCAAATAACATACAATTCAGTGAAGTATTACAATTGTGCCACGAGACCAGTTTCCCCCACACGCTCACAGGTGGGTTGTTCCAAGAGACCAGTTTCCCCCATACGCTCACAGGTGGATTGTTCCATGAGACCAGTTTCCCCCACACGCTCACAGGTGTATTGTTCCATGAGACCAGTTTCCCCCACACGCTCACAGGTGTATTGTTCCATGAGACCAGTTTCCCCCATTCGCTCTTAGGTGGATTGTTCCATGAGACCAGTTTTCCCCACACGCTCACAGGTGGATTGTTCCATAAGACCAGTTTCCCCCACACGCTCACAGGTGGATTGTTCCATTAAACCAGTTTCCCCCATACGCTCAGAGGTAGATTGTTCCATGAGACCAGTTTCCCCCACACGCTCACAGGTGGATTGTTCCATGAGACCAGTTTCCCCCATACGCTCACAGGTGGATTGTTCCATGAGACCAGTTTCCCCCACACGCTCACAGGTGGATTGTTCCATGAGACCAGTTTCCCACACACGCTCACGGGTGGATTGTTCCATGAGACCAGTTTCCCCCACACGCTCACAGGTGGATTGTTCCATGAGACCAGTTTCCCCCACACGCTCACAGGTGTATTTTTCCATGAGACCAGTTTCTCCCATACGCTCACAGGTGGATTGTTCCATGAGACTAGTTTCCCCCACACGCTCACAGGTGGATTGTTCCATGATACCAGTTTCCCCCACACGCTCACAGGTGTATTTTTCCATGAGACCAGTTTCCCCCATTCGCTCACAGGTGGATTGGGCCACATTTTTTGATCAGGAGGATTATAAACTATATAGATCTATTAAACTTAACAACATTACAGTTGGGCTACGTATACCTGTTATGATACAAGGTTGTGCATTGGCGTATGAAAACATTTAAGCACAAACTATAGTAATCAAGTAAGTATAGAGTACCCTTTATTTTAGGGCTACGGGCTACGGTCAAAATCCAAAAAATATTCTGGTACATACAGACATCCTGGTATAGACAGAATAAAAAATTCTACTTTTTTATGTTTGGGCTCACTTATTTGCTTTAATTAAATTCGTATTTGATAGAAAATAAATGCTAAACCATGTCAAACACAAGTTTGTTGTCAGTAAACACATGTAAAAAACTGCTTTTACAAACTGGCACCTGGATATTAATCCATTATTTATTATTATTATTAGCACCACGTCTTACTACCCGTTCGGGTTATACGCACTTACGCTAATGTGTAATGGTAGGGTGATTGTGAGATGAAATGGAAGACCTACAGTTTAACGTGGAATCCGAACCACGGTGGAGGCCTGGCATTCCCCACATTCACAAGTTGTAATCCATTATTTGAAAAAAATATTTTATACCTAATGAAATCTTGCTTTACCCTAATTTCTTTCCTCACTCTTTTGGTAACATTTTTGTTGGCTGACCGAAATTTAAAATAAATTTATCTCTGAAATTCTAAGAGCATGTTCATATATATACATATACATATACATATATATATGTAAAGACGGATAAAATAAAAATGGGAATTGAACTGAGAGTGAAAGGATTCGCACGCATTTGTTGTCCTAGATGTAGATTCGGATGTGGCGGCCCAAATTTTTGGGGGAAATTGTGACTTTTCATCAATATATGTGTCTACAATTTAGTCGCAGATTTTACGTAGTTCTTTGTTTTTGGGAATATTCGCCATCATTTCAGACACCAAAAATTCGCCAACGTCTTCTGGTTCTAAAAATTGCATCCTGAAACAATGGTTTGAATACTGTCCTTCATCTGAAGTATTACTGTTGTATATTTTAGATAAACCAAGGAACTGAATGTGTTGGTACCATGCTTGGCAAAGATGAAACTGACCACAGACAATGTTTGCCCCTGACTAAGGATGTGAATAAAGTATCGATACTCAGGGCAGTATGAAAGATCTTGACTAAGTGGATGCTTTGTTACACTAGCGTAAGTTTGCTTGAATCATCATAGGTTCAAAGATGGAGCGATTGTGTGCTCGGGACCACAATATCGGTCCACTAAGCATTCACTATAAGTTCTTGTAAACCGCCCTCAATATCTTTTAGGTTATCATAATTCATAGCTGTTCTTTCATCTTTATTTATAAAAACAGCCACCGAACTAGTTGATAGATTAGTGGAAACTAGTCTACTTAACAGACCCTTCCTTTGTCAATGAGCAAGGTCGTCACAAACCAAACAAAACAAGATTTAGTAGGGCAGATGAGGCCTAGTTTTAAACTATTAAAAATTATTATAATTTTCAGTGTTTAAATAAAAATGAAAATACAATGATGATGCAAAAGTTGAGGTTTTTTGTAACACAATGTCTTACTACCTGTTTAGGTTAAACGCCTAAGTACTAATTACACTAATGGGTTAGGAATTAGGAAGCCTTAATTTAGATGAAATGCACCCGCATTTTCGTGGTGGAAGCCATTTAGGGAAAAAGCACCCTCAGTGTGCCCGACCGGAATATAACCCCATTCTCCCTGTCTTTGGCAGTCTAGCCCAACACCAGATTAGCGCGTTAGCCAACGCGGGTAAGAGATTATCAATACTAGATAAAAATAACATGTTTTCAGATTAAACTTCGATACTGATACTTCCCTGCTATCACTATACTTTTCTTTCCATACTAGCACGGTATCGATGTTTTTATCCCGATATTTTTAATAAGTACAGTATCGATACTTTTCTTTCAATACCACACCCCTACCCCCATAGTTCGTTGCATGATTACAGCTTGGTGTATTGGACGCTCCAAATCAATTACAACATTCTTAGGGTTTAAAACAATGTTAAACTGAGACCGTTTCTCTACTAACAATTTAAAAAAAATAGTGTACGTTGATATGGATTTTGAAGGCAATATACCAAATAACACAGACACATAGTGCCCATTCTTAAAACCATGGATCGTAAACATTTGCATAACAAATTTAGTACAGATTTGAAAAGTTCCATCTACAAAACGGAACACGGAACACAGAGAGTATAAATTCGTAAAGCAGAACAACACTGTGATATTGAGAACCTTGTCGACAATGAAAGAAAAGTATTACATTCCATTAGTTCTTGGGTTAAAATCTGAAACACAAAGAGATAAAACCAATAATTAGATTTTGAATTGCAAAATTTTCTAGGTTTCTTCTGTGGGAAGCAAAAGAATATTTGTGTTACCATAGTAAGCCTCGTATGAAAATAACTATAGTTCTTGTTGCGATTTTAAATACAACGTTCACATGATTTTTTTAATTTAAATTTTCATACATTAGTTATTTATAAATTATTTTCCAATTATTCGAATTTCTAAAAATAGAAAATATATTCTTATAAATCATAACAAATTATTCCCAGAAAACTATAGTGATTTAATTCTTAAACGCCATACAAAAGTTAGTCAAATTTCATAAAATTTATCATAAGTAAACCATCTTAATTTATCTTTGAAAACTAAATATGTATTATTATTTGTCATGTAAACTAGTCCCCACATAACAATTTTGAACACAATTTTTAAAGATTTTTTAATCCAATTTGAAAATCAGTGCAATTTCTATAAAAATAAATTTACCCCAAAAATAAGTATACATTGTTATTTTTCGGGTCAAAAACTCCCAAGATACCTATTTGGAACTAAATCGTTAGAGTTGTTTTTTTAATATCTCGAATTTTCTAAAGTTTAACTTCATCAAACTAACCTTACACGAATTTTTGCCCTAAAAACAATGATACCTTGCTATTTGTCACATAAAACAAATCCCAGAAATATATTTTTAACCCAATCGTTAGAGCGGTTTTTGAAAAAATTATTATTATTCCAAAACATCACTCATTGGTAAACCACCCTTAATTTTAGGGCTAAAATCACAAGTCCTGCTACAGACAAACATGGGGACAGATAAAATAAATAACTCACTTTTTTATGTTTGGGCTCACATAGAAGGTAAATATTTTCTTTTGAACTTTAACCCCTTTTATTTCAAAACATAATTTTTACGTATGCACCTTCTTCTAACTACCACCTCAATTTTATTTAATGAAATACCATATTGAACTATCACACAAAGTCACTCACCTTCAACAGCCTTTAATACTTCTTCTTGATTCGTCGGCCATTTCGGAACAGCATCGCGCCTGGCCACGTAAATGTTCTTTCGTACCAAGGCAATATCATGTGTTGTAATATGTTCTGCACGATGTTTTGCCAACTCAGAACGGATGAGTTTCGATGGTCTTTCACATAAATTTTCCTTAGCTCTTCGCTTTACACTATTGCTTTATAACTTGTCTATTTTTTCCCTACTTAGTGATTATGATTTGTATCACTATCGATTATAACATTACTGTCTATGTTGTCCGTGAACACTTTTACTGAACACTTTTTGTTCGCACATCTCCAGCGAACTTTACCATCGCTAGCAGCATGAGCCATTGAAAATTTGTTACGTTCTAGGACATGCAGTTTTTTGCCGCTTTCCCTCCAAATAAATTACCCTTCTATTATTCAATCACTGGGACACTACACGAAGTTATTTCTATAGTTTTGATGCATATGTATTTACATGTTCATGCACAACCTTGTCTCATAAAATGTATACGCGGCCCAACTGTGATGCTTATGTAAAATTTATACGTGGCCTAATTGTAATTTAAGATTTACGTTCTGGTGACCTGGTGGTCTAGGGGTAAGGTGTCAGACTTCTATGCTGGCGGCCGGGGTTCAATCCTCGGTCCCGGCAAAGATTTATCTGATTACCAAACCCTTCCTTCACCTCTGACAAGACATCTTGTGAATGTGAGGAATGCCAGGCCTCCACCGTGGTTCGGATTCCACGTTAAACTGTAGGTCCTCCATTTCATCTCACGATCACCCTACCATTACACATTAGCGTAAGTGCGTACAACCCGAACGGGTAGTAAGACGTGGTGCTAATAATAATACTAATAATACTAATACTAATAATAAGATTAACGTTACCCATTTTAAACTCAGATCATAACATATTTACGTGGCCCATTTGTAATTATCCCCAATTCAACAAGTTTAGATTGTTGTCAACATTTTGCCACGGGATTTAATTAATCTTTAGCCCAATTATGTTCAAGCATTTTGTATTATTCTAATTTAAGTATTTGATATAGATTTTAGTCACGCATTACGGCAAGATATGAGAGGATTACAATGAAGAGATCGGTTTGACTAATTACTTTATACTGCCCACACTTTTATGCTTGCTGGCACTGGCTGAGTAGAAAATAAATATTTCCTGAGGAACTTAGAGAGTAATAACTTATATAAATTAAGACTGTGTTAGTGGTTTAAGAGCTTTAGATATGTCAGATCCAGAAGAAAATTAATACTTAAGTAGGCCGTGCCCTTAACGCAAATGTTCATAATTTGTATTTATTCTGGTACATACTTGACGAAATCTCTACAAAGAAGGTGATCGCAGCCAGACTCCATCCAAACATGAGGATGTGAAATACGGTCTCCAAACAGCTGTCAAACCCAAGAGGCTTCTTTTCCTCTAAGTTCTCTCCTTTTCTGTGTTTAAGTATAGTTAAATAAACATAGTCTTGTTCCCACTTACTTAAGAGCCCCGACTCGAAGGAGCGCTTGATGATTTGGTCAAAACGTCGTTGAAAAGGAGAATGAATGGGCAATGTGTACGCCACGTTGTTGATTATAAGCGCTTCCCGAACATAATGTAGCATAGGTCGTCCTTCCTGCATAAACTCCCTCCGCCACCAAAAAAACTGACCGTTGTAATCATCTATGAACACGGCCACATCACCCTTATCAACAACTCGCTGTATGCTAGTTTCTAGATCATTCAATACATCGAACTTGGATGCAAGGCTGTTAATCAAGACGTTGGAATTGTCTGGATGGGCAACTACGTCCAAACCAGGTACAATTAGAAGTGTCAAACCTGATGCGTCCAGTTCTTGTAGAGTATTGATATCGCGCAAGTATGTCGGTATCGTTAGCAAGTGCACGAAGCCTCCTTGAAAGGCACTCGTCATTATCAGGCTGAAAAACACCCACAATATAAAGAACAATCTCTCTCCATTGTTATGCACTGGAGAGGAAAGTGGCCCCGACAGTAAAACGTACATTGTTTCAAGCAGAGCGTCGGTGACTTTAATATTAGCCGAGCGGTTATGAGAGATGCTATACCAGCACGCTGCTCCTAGCATTATAGACAGTAATATCAATAACCAAGTGCCAAGACTGAATGGAAGTATTAGCGTCTTATACTTAGGTATCAACTCTGCCTTTCGGACAAAGAAGCTAGTTCCAACCCTTTGGTGTGGGTACGTGAACTGCAAGGAACTATCGTAGATCAGATATCGAGTGTTGATCCCAATATCAGCTCTCTTGGAGATGACATCCGCAGCCGCGCCCGTCTTGGTACCGTTCTTCAACCCTATGCCAAAATTAGTTTTGTCCTCAGGGATGACAAGAATCAGAGTAGCATTCAGTTGCTGAACCAATGTAGTCATCATTCTCCCATCCACACCTTCTGCTTGGAGGTTCCCGTTCGAGTCATTCACGAAAACTAATCGTGGGTATCTGTTGAATGCCGATACCCGCAGTGGGTATCTGTGAAAGTTGATTGTCTTATCGTAAAATAATTTATTTAGCGATATATCCTTCGAGTAGTTGACTACATGTGTGGAACAACCATTTACATTAATTGGATTTACAGAAACTATTTTGATACCAAGTGGGCAAACACTTCCAATATCGTGAAGAAGGAAAACAACGTTAGTGACATCGGAGCTCCAGTACATTTCACAGATTTCCGTTAAGTTTATAGAATTCAAATTTACCGGCTGCATTACAAAGTTGAGAAAGTATGCATTTTGGTTCCACCGTGACCTCTGAGTGATGTTATGTATATAGCTTCTGTATGTTTCAACGTTGTAGACGTCGGTAAATAATACGTAGCCTTCAATTTTCCTTGGTGCTCGACCCTCTTGGTATATCAAGGGTAGTGAATTTTGGTATAATTTACGTGATTTTTTAATGGTCTTGCAGCTCCCGAGAATCAATGGCATTTCATGTGAAAAAATAGTTTGTAACTGACCACAATCAATAGTTCCTTGTGTTGAAACAGAAATTAGTTGCATTTTAGTAGTGAAGAAAATGTTTAATAGGGACTGTGAGGCCTCTTTTACTGTAAGACATGTGCACGCTACGTCTTGAATATGACTGTACGAACTTTGACAGTCTCTGCAGATTAACAAGAACCACACAGCTGTCACAAGTATACATACATGACGTTTTTTAGGTACTCTATAAGTCATTCTTCTGTCAAAACAAGGTAAACTGTTACGTAAATACATTCCTGAAGGCTTCTCAGGTCCTCACCAAACAATTTACCTGCAAGACGAGATACACAATTATAAATATACATAGAATCTTTCTAAGACAGAGCTGGGGGTCTCTTCTTTTTATAGCACATGCTCAATTTATTTAATTTTGGAAAAAATCTTTCACGTCCCTATGGAATTTTAAGGAGGGAAATATAATATTGAAATAATTTACTATCAATACAGATTTTTTATTAAAATTAATAATTTTATATTTATCTTGCCATTGTAAAAATATCACAGAAATAGTAACTAGACAAAATTGTGTTCACGTATATTACTGTCCGTAGCAAAATAGTTGAAAATATCCTAAAATTAGGAAACCTCTAAATTTAGTAAAAATTTCTGGACTGTTATAAAAAATTATCAACTCACTTAAACATATAGGCTTTCATAATATAAGCTTTTTAATATAACAAGGTTGGCCCGTAAAAAATACTTGTGAAAGAAGTGAATGTCGTGTTAAAGGAAAATATTATGCACTCTTTTGTAAAGGCGTGCACTAGGTTTCACCAAGCCTGTTTTATTGTCTTCAACAAGAGTTCTACCTGCAATTAATTGTCGCTCTCAATAACTTAAACAGGTGCAACATTTTAAAGTAAAATTACTTAATCGATGAATTAAGTATTTTCTTATTTTAATAATCAAAAATGTGATTATTTTAAAATAAATATTATCGGTTCCATTACGATAATAATAAGTTACTGTTATAATGTAGGCTTTTGATTTTTTTATGTACACTTATAAAAACTACTTCATCCAAAAACTAAAAAAAAGAGAATATTTTATATTATTTATGAAATTTACACTACACCTAAATCAAGACATTTTGTTAAATTATATACTTAAACAAATATATACATATTACTTATAGTATAGCAATATTATATTTAAAAAAATATAGAAATACTACTTATAGTATAGCAATATTATATTTTTAATAACTAGGTAAAAATAGAATTGAAAGGTTGTTTTTAATATTATCTTTTATTTTACTTGACTTACTTTATAGGAATAAAAGCGATCCAATTTTTTTTTTCCCAACAATATTTAGCGGAGTCGTCTTGATGTGTGTAACTGGAGAGAAACAGACCTTAATAAACCAACAGAATAACTGCATGTTATTATACTGCATTAATCAAGTCATTTTTTGGTAGAAGGTCTATTATTGTTTTTTGTACTAATAACCAAAATAAAAGTGTTGTTAAGTAAAATCATAGAAGCCCACGTAATCAGTGATTGTTGCAAGGGAAGTAAATTAGATAAAGCTTTTACAGCCGATATATTTATGGTTTATGCAATAATAAGGATTGATGTAATTACTAATGTAGTCCATTAAAACGAAAACATGCACAGCCCCTACATATTGACCTACTTAACAATTACTAACCACAGGCCGCGTGGGATGGCACCAATGGTCTGTGTGGTCACCTTCATTTGGGCACAGTGGTGTTTTCTTTTAGATTATCTAGTAACCTCTTTACTTGAAAGTGCCGGTTAATTTTATCTTAATTATATCTTCATCGCCATTCCATTAACTTAGGCCTAATAAAGGTGGATAGCACTGACGGGAAGTAAAACGTGAGAAAATAACTAAAATAGAATATGTTTGTTGGTAAAGTCCACACTTTGATTGTTTAGAAAATGGTTTTTCACTCTACCTCCACGAAATGCGGGTTCACTTCCTCTAATTCAACCTTCCTAATTCCTAATCCATTATCGTAATTAGTACTTAAAGCGTATAACCCGAACGGGTAGTAAGACGCGGTGCTAAATAATAATGATTGTTTAGAAATTAATTTTAGAGTATGTGAGTTAAGTTAGGCCAAGTGTTAAGAGATTCTGTTTTATCTTGACCAGTTGGTATTTCGTCGTACTATCTGGCTAGCTGTCAAATGCGTGGACCAATTTTAACACAATTTGGAAGGGACATTCTTTTAATATAGGTCGAACAATGTATGCACATGTTTTTAGTTTTTTTCGATCGGTTTATCCAATTAAAGATGTTCGTCACTCACTAATCTTAACGGACCCATGGTGCAGTGGTCAATGAACCTGGCTATTAGATTTGGGGTCCTGGGTTCAACTTTCAGCTGGTACCTTGTGTATTTTTCCCGTAAGTGGAATTACCCCAATGGTCACCAGGGTTTGGTTAGTGAGGCTTAGGTTAGTTTAAAGTGTTTACACTGGTTCCACACCTTAATATTCACTATCCATCATCTCATCCCATCAGGACATGGAAAGAGCCACCATGGAAAGAATTTAATTTATGATTAGTACATTCGGGCGTCCCCTGGGCAATGGTACATTAGTATAGGCTAATATTTCCACTACTGGGCTACGAATAATGTAACTCAGACTCGCAATATTATATTATTCACTAATCTGTCTGGGTTTTTTCCACTATTGCTACCAAATACATGTACAGTACCAATTTTAAAGAACTTTGGCAGGGGAATTCTTTGAACCTAGGCATTGCCGTCTTTAGTCAAAGGCCAGAGTGTTAAATGTGGCAACTCCGCTTGTAGTGACATCACGATGGAAGCCATTAGTTTACATTAGTCAATTATACGAATGATTATTAAATTGTATTCGTGTGATCAATACAATTGACGTTTATTTCTACAGTAAAATAAACAAATATAGAACGAAAAGGTGTCTTGTAGTATAAATTTAAATTTATATACCATGTTTGCTGCGAACCCTTGAATCTTTTTTACGAACCCTGACAGGGTCACGACTCACAGTTTAATAACCTTTGATCCCAACAAATCTATTTAGTGAAAACCTCATACTTGATGATTTCTGACTCAAAGGTTTCAGCTGGTGGGTCACAAGAAGCAATCGGACCACTAAAATATTTTTTGCATCATGCGAATACATTTTGTAACCTAGTGAATTCTAAATGGATTAAATAATAGCCGGTTTTTTTAGTAAGCTTTCAAATTTATAAAGTCTAATTTAAAATAAGGTAATTAGAAATTTGTGATTTTGTCTTAAGCAAGCATAGTTGGTTAACATTAGGGGTCATCCATAAACCACCTAACGCTGTTGAGAGGGGGCAAGGGAGGAGCTCTAATGTCTACG
>CABFOV010001089.1:0-24616 GCA_902141375.1 Timema poppense
GTACATTTAAATACAATTTAAAGTGAAATATCTAAGAAGTTGTTGACGCTACAACCGACTGGTAGTGACGCTAAAACAGAGGTTTTTATAACGTTAATAGTTTACAGTTTGATCACACTACTGAAAAATGATGTTAAGCCCGATGGAATATCCGAGGCCGTTATAACCAAGTTCGACTGTATAGATGAATTATTACGATTTATTCTATTGAAATGACTTCCTCAATGTATTTATTTAATCTCGAATTTTACCCTTCTTCATGTAATGTTTCCAGACGTACTTTAATTATTGTCTTTATAGATATATACACTATATTCAGCTTGGCACTTTGAGTTTCAAGATGTTCCTTTTTAGATTATCATAAATAATTTACTTCACACTATTACAACTACATTACACTTTGTTCTTATAATTATTTGTGCGTTAAAATATAATATATGAATAACTAGACGTTATCGGGTTGTATCTAAACAATTTAAAGCGAAGTTATTGTTTCGTATTCATTTTATTAATATAATATAATATATAATAACATATAAAACTAAAGGAAGAACCAGTAGGTACGCTTCTCCATGAACTGCTAAACTTACTGTAACTTTAAACATAAATAATGTGTCTTAATAGGTATAGGCCCTTGAAGTGATTTAACACTTGAACAATGATGAATTCACTATGTTTAATGTACTCCTTATAATGTTGGCTATTATATCTCAACTTTGTTGATCGAAATAAATCTAAGAACTGCTATATATGTGCAACAATATTTGAAAATAATATATATAAGTAGAAAATCTAATTATTTCATAAAAACAACTATACCCCTACTTAAATTGCGAATATTTTTTCAAGATTTCTTAGTGTGGTTTGAAGTTAAAACCTAATATATTTTATAGTAGAACCACGAATTATAAGAAGATAAATTAAAACATAAATAATAATATACCATTTATTAATAATTTAAATTTAGCAAACAAAGAATTGTAACAAATGATTGGTTTTTAAATATTTTATTAAATAAATATTATTTGTTATTAAGAATTTAAATCGACAAAACATTTCTTACAAGCTACAAAATGATATAATATTACGTTAAACCAAAATAGCTTCTTTTTATTAGGATTACGTATTAGTACCCATCCGTACTGTACACATTTAACTACTCTAATATGTTAGGGATGATGATGTTTACAAGAAATGTACCAGAAAACCAGAATATATGATCTAGATGTTTAGTCCGTGTACTCACCAATATAGGTAATACCGTTTTTAAAGATGGTACAAATATGTATGTACACAGAAAATTACAAGCTGGACTAAAGAAATAGGCCTCTATAAAGTATAACTTCACGGATTACTTTGTATTTATAAAATTTAATTTCAATAGTTTTTATTTATTCAATTTATACGGTATAATCTGGAAACTATGTTTAGCTACTGTTTTAATACTTCGCTTTAATAGTGTGGCCTCTCCATTAGAATCGTGCTCATTTCTACAAGAGCTATGTAACTTTTAAATGCCATGGAATAAAAATAATTGGTGTATTTTCCCCCTAGATAATATGGACAACATTTTATAAATCGGAAATATCCATGCACAAGTGAAACAATAACATACAAATAAAACTGGGAAAACATTCCAAACTTATTTAGTTCACGGAAACGCTACTATGAGAATAAGCGTTCCTCATGGAGACTTGTGTGCGCGCCAACAGGTGTCACTAGCTGTTACAATTTGTGAATAAGTTTTTATCAAAGATTAATTTGGTATGGTATCATGTAATTCATGGTGAGAACGAATAATGACGTGTGTATATATATAATGATTGTAATATTGATTAGTAGATAGAGAGAGACAACGTATTTAATTATTTGTAAATATTTTAAAACAAATTGAATTATTGACTGTACCGGTGACACAAAGTTTAGTACCGAGTCTTGCTACCAATTCGAGCTTTACGCACACATATTAATTACGCTAATTTTTGGACTGAGAAAGGTTGCCTTTGCGTAGAGGGGGAGTGGCAAACAGTTTAGGAAAAAAACCTCAGTACGCCCGACCGGGATTTTAACCCTAATATTTCCGTCATTGGCAGTTCAGTCTTTTGTGGGAGTGACGCCTTAGACCAGGCATGTCAAACTCGTTTGATAATAAAGGATGCATTTTAAATTGAAAATACTGAGAGAGCCGCATTCCAAAAAATTCTTATTAATACAAAAATAAAATTATGATTATATAGTAAGGGCGCTAAAAAAATTATACATATACATATATGTCTTACTGTAGACCATACCCTATTTTTTTTTACAATAAATATGGAACACTTTAATTGCACAGTGGTATTTAGTGCTAGGCTTTAAACTTTGAGATGACTTCACTTTCTGATGACTTAATGTCCGTAAGCTGCGATTTCTCAGGTGTTTGTTCCTTTTCATAAGAGGATTTAAACTGCTCACATATTTATCAACTGCAAACATTTCATTATTTGATGCTCAAATTTAAATATTGTTTTTGAATCAATCTTTGGTGTTTAAAAAGTAAATATTTGGTAATAGAAAACTTCACTTGCTAGATTTACCCAAATAATGGCCAACTTCCAAATGCCATAATCTTAAATTGAGTATTTATAAAAGGTTTATAAAAGGAAGAATCTGGCCGCATTGTATGTTGGCTCTTCATAAAGTCCGTGGGATGCACAAAATCATGATTCGGGCCACATGTGGGCCGCAAGTTTGACATTTGCCTTAGACATGCGACCACCCAATCGGGTGTAATTTATTAAATTTTTTATATACTAGAAATTTTTTTGAATTTGGTTATAACATGATTTACTGGTTACATGATTATTATAGCTTGTCGCTTCAAGCATCAATAATAACATGGATAAATTATATTACAATAATAAATGAATATGTAAATATCTCAATGATTAAATTTTACAAATATACAAATGTGAGGCTCACAACTTAATGATGCTACTCTCAAAGAGTTTGACATATAATGTAAGTTCATCTATCACCGGTCACCTTGTAGGTGTAGAGTCAAATATCTAAAATGTGACACATTTCCTTTGCAATATGCACGTAAGCCCAACTTCCGACTCCAGTGGGAGAGCATTGAATCTGTGAGAAAAGATGTTCAAGCGTGGTTTTGGATGACGTGGATCTAGTCCCGTTGATTGGTGCTTAATGCCGATGGCGTTCCTTACGTGCCATTAGTGTAACAGTGGTTAGACATTGGTTAACACAGTGGTTAGAGATTTGTGATCCCACTGCTGCCAAGGGAAGTGAGATATCTTAAGGTGCGGCAGAAGGGAGCACAAGTATTTTTTGCAGTTTTTATTGAATTGAAACTTCTTTGCCAATATAAATCAAATATTTCTCCAGTAGCAACGTAGAGTTTAGTTTTCTGACATGCTAATCTCAACAGATCTTGGATATCTGTCAAGGGTGTCCAGGAATTTTGTCAAAACTTTTTCTCCTTATTTAAAACGTTTTGACAAAATTCCAGGACACCCTTGACAGATATTCAACATCTGTTGATATCACCATGTGGAGAAAACTAAAATATATGTTGCTACTGGAGAAATATTTGATTTATTTTGGCCAAAAAAATGTAATCCTATAGAATCTGTAAAATTACTCGCGCTTCCTTTTGCCGCACCTCAAGCACTGATGGTAACATGATGTTGACCAGGGATGGGTGAACGTGGCACTCGTCCCTACGGCGATACTGTATGAGGGTATATTCCATTTAATAAACCTATAGTAGTGTGGCGTGCCTTAATTTGTTTTAAGCTACCTGCTCACATTACAAACTAATATGCATCAGTATCTTATATTTTGTGATTAGATGTGAGGTAGTAATGACGGCGTACCGTCAAACAAACGTATTAAAAGAAACCTGAATAATAGTTGTCAAGTGTCATTGAACAATTTTAAATAAAAATAAAGGACAATGCACTATACAAAATCTTTATAGTAATTATTTTGTTTTATTCTTTGGTAAGTAAGATTAAATGCATTGAGAGTTGATAAGACTTCGAGTAAATTGTATTGGATAGAAAAGGTGAGTACTTGCGAAATAGATATATAATATTTTATCATTATGAGTTTTGTCTGGCATCCAATTTAGAATAGTTTTGGTACAGTACTTCGACTTAAGAAACTTTAGATGAAATAAAAATCAAAGAATTAATTTAGGAAATTTAGGGTATAGTCTAATAAATAAATAAATAAATAAATAAATAAATAAAATAAATGCTACAGCGCACCGCAGACTTTCATTTTCTTTTATCTTAAAGGAACATCTCTTCTGTCCACCAAAGACCACAGCGATCAATTTAATTTTTCAAAGACATCCATATATATATTATCTCATAGCTAAGAAACTATTGGTTTTATAAATATAATATGTATATAATTTTTATATGCATGAATAACTTTATATATATATTGATATATATTAGTAGGCCTAGTACAACTTTACAATGATAAGTTATTTAGTATCTCAACAGTTGCGGAGATACGATCAAAACTACGAAGTTATGCTCATGTTAAATATCCTGTCATTTTGATGGAAAAATAAGAATTTACATTTTGTTTTTAATGCTAAACAATGTCTATTTACGAATTTTATTTAAAATCTTTTTCTCTGATTTAAAGAAAATTGATTTTCCCCTCTTTTTTTCCTTTTAATAAACTACCCTTAGTTCTTATGGTTTTGACTCTAGCTCAAGATACAGACAGACGGCGTCTTAAAAACAACTTTTTCTGTTTCAGGGGGTCGATCTCAAAGTCTCCGAGGGGTCGAGGTAAATTAAAGAGAATATCGTAAGAAATATAAATATTCTATATTTTGAGGTTATATTAAATTAAAATCATGATTGTTTTATAGATTAAATGAAGCTGTAACAAGTCTTACTACCCGTTCGGATTTACTTTATAGCATTAAGAACCCGAAAGTTCATTGCCGCACTTACGAAAGTACGCCACCTATCCCTATATTGAGCTAGTTCTATCCAGTCCACCTCATTTCATTACACTCGATTTCTTTCAAGTAATTTCTAATGCTAACCGCCTGTCTGGGTCTTACCAAGGGTCTCTTCCCATTGGTTATGCCATTCAATACTCTGAACACGTCTAGACAATGTCCTATTCGCGCAGAATATCCTGCCCATCATAATCTATGAGACTTGATTACCCTATCCTATTATGAGTATAGGGTTTGTAACTCATCATTATTTAACCTCCTCCCCTCCCCGGTAGCCTCATACCTTTTTGAAGCAAATACCTTCTTAAGCACCTTGTTTTCGAACATCCTAAATTTGTTTTCTTCGGACTATCTTTATGTTACACTAATGTGTTAGGAACAAGGAAGATAGAATCCAGAGTAGGTTTACCCGAATTTCCACGCAAATAATAGTGGGGAACCATTTAGAAAAAAAACCCCACCTCGGCACTGTAAAGGATTGAAATCACGGCCTCCCTCTCATCGGCAAACCAAACTGTAAGTAAGGTCCATCGCTGGGGGTAGCTATTGAGCAGAAATATGTTCATATATAACATTTTAACTATAAAGATTCTATACGTAGCCGAAATATATATTTTTAAATGATAAAAAAGATTTTTTAGGTATTTAACATTAGTCTAACTTTATGATGCAACGGATTATAATATCAGCACACGACCTATAAATTATACCCTGATTTTTCTAGGAAGAACAGTATCTAGGAGTTACTAAATTTACTAAAACAATTTTAATATATTTATACGTTAATTCATGTTATCTGCAGTTACTACTTTTGATTGATAGTATCAATAGACTACATACAGAATAACACAAATACTACAGTAACATTTTTTCAATGCAGGCCGCAAATAAATATATTTGAATTTTCTAATCTATTCTTCCAAACAAAATCAGACTACAACTTTAAAAACTAGAACAGACACAACAGCCAGCTCCCTTATCGTTAATTCATCGCTTCGAAAGGAGAAAATTCACATTTCACCAATAATAGATACATTATTCGACCATGCCAGGAACCAAATCTGAGGAGACTCGCTACTGACTGAGTTAGGGTGTTGAACTTCAATTAATAAAATCAAGTGGAAAACTTGAACTGTATACTTTGGTTGCTATTCCACGGGAAGAGACTTGTTACACTGTTGCACGGAAGGAAGCCCTCATTTCTCACCGAATGCCCCCTCTGGTTAATTCTCCTTGGATCTCCGGATATCCCGGCAAGCTCCTGGAGCTACTTCTTATTTCTACCAGCACCAAACAAGGTGCGATGGTTGCCAGAGCTAATTAGGCTCGGGGAAATGTGCATAGTCTGCAGGCAATCAGCAAACAATGCCAAGAATCTTCTGACCATCTCGCGGCTTTTGTTTTACGTTCGCCCTCGCGCGCTCCTTTGTGGAGCCGGCAACTGCTATCAGTTTTATATCCACACGCAACACCTTACGTGTATTTACTAATCTATTTGTTAAAATTTATTACAAAAGATGTATCAGAAAGCGAATACATGAAAACACGCATAGTTGAGCAAGCGATCCAAACGTCAAGCTAGTCTATTCTGGCTTGTAGTTGACGTGGAGACAGGGCGTGGATAATAAGTAGACATGCTTGTAGATTTTCCAAAGTATTCATTTCAATCTAGCTCACCAAAGTTAAAATTTATAACCTCTCTTACAGCATTCTGTAAAGGATTAGTCAAGAAGAGATTTGTGCATGGTTTTTAAAACCTCGTTCATTCACATTTTAGCTTCATATTATATTGTACATTCCAATTATTTTCAGTTTCAAGCTTCATCTCATGTCGTATGAAGTCCTTTATATTTCCATTTTTAGCTTCATCTCACGTCGTATAAAGTTGGTTTTGTTTATTTTTGAACTTCATCTCATGTCGTATGGAGTCTGTTTTATTTATTTCTTAAATTTAATCTCATATGGTATGAATTCAGTTTGGTTTACTTTTTGAATTTAATCACATTGTATGCATTCAGTTTGGTTTCCTTTTTGAATTTCATCTCATTTCGGTTAGAGTAGGTATTAATTTTACTTTTTGAGCTTATCTCATGCTGTATAGAGTCTGTTTTGTTTACTTTTAGAACATCAAAAAATGTTGTATTAAGTCAGTTTGTTTCCCCCTTTTTTTAACATCTAATGTTGTATACATTGTTTTTTTCCTTTTTAGAGATATTTGTTTTATATCTGTACAATTATTACATTTTTGTATTAATTATAATTAATAAACTCAGCATGTTAATTTATAATTCATAATTGACTGTTTCATGTGGGCTAATTTAAATTTGGAATGCAACAAGCATTAACCTAAACATAATTTTAAACATTTTTTACTATCAAATTAATACATTTTTTACTATCAAATTAATACATTTATATTCTCCTTACCAACATTCTAACAAAAAACTTTATTCTGGTTTGTTCCGCACCTTTCTACCTTGAACCGCAAATGATACGTTTTTAATATAGTCAGCAGATTAATCAGAATTTTAGCTGATGAAGCTCAAGAAGAGGAGATAAGTACCTTTCGTTTACCCTGAAAGGTATATCTTGGTTTTGATAGGAGCAAGTTCTTATTATTACTATTAGCACCGTGTCTTAATACCAGTTCGGATTATAGGCACACCAAGTTCTTAGAGGCCTTATTTCGTACTTTACAGTAATATTTTGGTGGATAAAACGCCTTCCAGAACGGAATTCTTACCTTTCTGTGAGGCCCTTTATCCTATAAAAATGCTAATATTCAATAGGAATCTGATATGAAATAAGGCGTTTCAAAATGGGTTTCATACCATTAAGAGCAAACTTACCTTGTGCCTTGCTTATAAGATTTAATTCTACTATATAATCCATTAAAGAAAGACTGCTTCCTTTCAGGATAAATGGAGAGTATATCCCAAGAGCAAAGTCCAGACACAGCTCAACTGCCGTTTATACCTATAAGGTGATGCTGGCAGTATTCAAACGAACAGTCCCTCTTAGTCGTTCCACGACGGATGTTGTGTCACCTGGAGTGCCCGATGTTTGGATTACGCCACACGTCTCCACTGTGTGAACAATCTACTTACTAGGTCCTAGGAACTCCTACGGATTACGGAATCAGCCACTCATTTATTCATCCGGAGATTGTAAGCGATTCAGTGTCAGTGGGGAACATACTGCTTGGCAAACGGAGATGTGGTTCACTCTTAGATGACGAGGGAAAATCAAATATTTACAGTTGTCCTGTAATCCGGGAGAACAAAATTAAGTTATAAGAAAGTGAGAGAACATATAACAGGCCTGGGATGCCAAGTTCGTTATTGTCGATATAAGTGTCATTTTGTGCTACCACAAGAATTACCCAAATCATCTTACCATGGAATTATATAACTAGAAAAAGTAGCTAAGGTATACTTTACTAGGCTTACTAATAGGTCTAGTCATGGGATATTCAGATATCCCTTTTGATATATATTATTAATACCCAGGAGGAACTTTCTTCTTCACGACGTCATAGAATGCAAGGTTGAGGGAAACAGGAGCTTAGGAAGGAGTATTCAAATTCTGAATGACTTAAAGGGGAAAAAAAAATAATTTGGGAGCTGAAGGAGGAGGCAGAGGACAGGGCTCATTGGCGATCTAAGTTCACTGACAAAAGGAATGGACCTGTCGTAAGACAGAACATCTAACAATAATAATACAAATGAATAGTGAAATGCTATCAATGGTGACCGCAACAAATATGTTTGTATCGCAATAAAATCAGCTTATACAAACCACATTTCTCAGAATAGCTGTTATAATAAATTATAAAATAAATAAATGTTTTTTTATAACTCAGATAAAGAGACATACAGAATATTCGCTACAAAATAACACTTTAAAAAAAAACACATGCAGATAAATATATTTGATTAGGGCTTGTATGATATCATCAAACATCCTTATTTAACCGGGTTCGCCATCTTAATTTATAAAGAGAACGCAGACTTTTAGAAACTCTTGTTTGCAAAGGCCTTTTAAGTGAACTACAGACGCCGCTTCCACAATAAATAAACATCCAAATGGCTATTTTCATAAGTTCATGTTTCAATAATATAAAAACGGTTAAAAGACAAAGATAATTAAAAACAAATGGTTTATTGTAAAAGTTTTTACTGCCAAAAGTGACTTCAATTCAACATTTGGTCTTGCAGATCATGTGGCTTAGCGTATGAATACATGAGAGTAGATATGGTAACTTTTGCTAACTGTCACCCCCACACTAGTGATGAATCTACTGTATATTTGGCACCACGTTTTACTACCCGTTCGGTCTATACGCTTAAGTACTTATTACGCTAATGGGTTGGGAATTTTGAAGGTTAAATTTAGAGGAAGTGAACACGAATTTGCGTGGAGGGAGAGTGGAAAACAATTTAGGAACTCCCCCTTTCCAGTTAACATGAGCGAGATTCGAACCTCGATCTCTTCGTCCTCGGCAGTTTAACTCTACACGAAACTAGCACATTAGCTAACCACGCCTCCGAGGTGGGTGAATCGAGGGCAGATGATAGCACAGGACAAGATGACAGTGCAAGTTATCCTGAGAGAGAACTTGAATTCCACTCCACTTATACTATTACTAAAACAGCCCCATTTTCATAGTAAGATTCTTTTAGAAAATACTAACTTCTGCGGCAAAAATTGATAACATTTTAAATTTTAGTAGTGATATTTTATAGGTATAGATAATTTATTAACAAAAGCGATAGCTACAGATAAAACACTTGACATACGCATGCGTGAAAGAATACCTATTAATTTTGTTAGCTGCTAGATAAGGTCCTTGCTATGTAAATCTGACGAGATTTTAATGATTTTAATGTTTTTCCCTTAAGAAAAACAAAAGTGATAAAAATAGAAATTAAAACAACTGCTATATTATTTTATTTAAGTAAGCCTTGCTAAAAAAAATATTCCCAAAACTTGAGTGAAAAAATATTTCCCCCCCTGAAATAATCAAAACCTACTCTTAAAATAATTAATTTTCTCCTTATAATGTTACATACCAACCCTTAATTGGATTCAAGTAGGCGTAAAGTTTGTATTTCCGAGAGCAGTCTTAACCTGAATGCAAGTTTTATCCCTTCTCCCCACCCCATCAATTCAATCTTCTATTTCCATTCTGGGAAACGAATGATACAATAAGTGTGTACTCATGGCTTTACTCGAGCTTGCCATTTTTTTCTTTATTCGTTATTTTATTTAAAGTTCAGCTTAAGAACTACAAGTAATGTATGTATCATTCTTATTATATTTACCTCTGCTACTATGGATTATGACATATAGTCCAATTTAATAGGCTTGAGTTGATAATTCTATATTTATTTTTACCGGGAACAGCAATGTTGCTTGAGAAATTAACGTAAATATAGTATAACGATATAAAAAAAAACTTTGGGTTTACATAAAATACCTTCTTTATAGATTAAATGTAAATAGTACAAACACCTATTAATTTTATTATAATTCAAAATAAAATTTAAAATTTGTTTATTTATTTTCAAGGTTATTTATTAAAATTTGAAAAATATTAAAATCAGTATAATTGATCCTCAAAGCAATATTTAAATTTAAAAAGTAGTTAATTTTCTCGATGTATAAATGATTCTAAAATATGAATATTGCTATATTATTTACATATTTTTAGAGAACTTAAACTGTGTTTATTTGAATAAAATATATTATTATTAGCACCGCGTCTTACTACCCGTTCGGGTTATACGCACTTACGCTAATGTGTAATGGTAGAGTGATTGTGAGATGAAATGGAGGACCTACAGTTTAACGTGGAATCCGAACCACGGTGGAGGCCTGGCATTCCTCACATTCACAAATTGTCTTGTCAGAGGTGAAGGAGGGGTTTGGTAATCAGATAAATCTATGCCGGGACCGAGGATTGAACCCCGGCCGCCAGCATAGAAGTCTGACACCTTACCCCTTGGCCGCCAGGTCACCAATAAAATATACTTTTTGTATTTACATAGATAGTATTTGTGTATGAAGAAATGGGTCCCGGACTTGAAAAAGTCCTCGAATAATTTTTTTTTTACTTAGTGTTATTTTCTGTTTGTGCTATACGCATAACTACGCTTACCATCTTTGGTGGCCGTATGGCATAAGGCGCCAGTCTCGCAATAGACTAGATTGCTGAAGGCGGAGAAATCGAGATTCGATCGCGATCGGATGTACTGAGGGTGGTTTACCCTAAATGGCGTTCCACACTCCCTCCAAACGAATGCTGGTACACTTACTCTAAATTCAACCTTCCTCATCCCCCCAACATATTAATTTAATTAGTACATGGTGTGTAACCTGAAAGGTTAGTAAAACGTGGGGCTAAACAAATATGATTATTTTACGCTAGTAGGGGTAAGGAAGGTAGAATTTTAGAGGAAATATACTCATATTTGCATGGATGGAGAGTGGGATATTATTCAAAATAGAACCCCCGTAACTATAGCCTACAGGGATTCGTACCACGATATCCCCATCTCAAAAAATTCAGTCAAAAATGAGAGTGACGTATTAAACTATACGACCACCGATGCAGGGTTGACTAAGTTGAATTTATTCAGAGAATTATACAGAAAACAATATTGTATTTTTTTTTATAAAAACTGATTGTAAAAAAGTGTACTTAAATACTAGTTTTTGTACGAAGCAAAAATCGCCTCTATGCTCTGGTGGTCAGAGTTTCTGGCTACATATCCAGATGTCCCAGGTTCGATCCCTGGTGCTTCCAGATTTTCTGTGAAGCAGTAGGTCTGTAACGGGGTCAAACTCAACTTCGTGAGGACAAATGAACTACGCAAATGAAACAAGTAGTGGCTCCAGTAGAGAAAACTGAGATTAATGGTTGGATGGCTCGTTGTACTGACCAAGTGACATACTCTACCCGCAGAAGTTGGCACTATATTTGCTAACAGACGGAAGTCGCTCAGTATGGATGGTTGTGGGCTAACGTCATGGGAGTATATTTTAAGTAGTAATTGTAAATAGTAGTATGTACCTTCCTACCACATAAATATCAGGGAAGTTTTGACTTGTATCTCTTATTATATTATGGAAAATGTACATGGACAGGGACACTTGGATGAACTCACCACTTAGTCGCTTCAGTGGTCTCATGGTGTAACACGACATTCTCGTGTTAGACGGTATTTCCGATGATGGGGAGATCTGGGGTTAAATATCGGTTTAATGGACTGAGGTTGGTTTTCCCTAAAAGGTTTCTCAATCTTCCTTACGCAACCATAGATACATTTTATCTAAAAATGTATCTTCCCTAACCCTATTATACTAGTGTAATTGATGTATGCGTATAACCAGAATGGGTAGTAAGTTGCAGTGATAAAAAACAATTTAGTAAAGTATAAACAAACATTGATTGTGATGCCCCCTATCGGGAACGCGTTGTACCGTGACACCTCGTCTTAGCACCAAACGACGCTGTAGAAGCTCATTTTATTTTTCCGCTCCCCCTCTCCCCCTCCACCGCACTGATTTTCACGGCAAGGGCGTGTGATTTCCCACCGACCCTCGGAGGATCCTTTTCCGTCCTGGCCTCCGTTCCCTCTATCTCTCACTTTTCCTGTGCCCCCCTCCTCCCCACCAGCTTTCCACGGGTCGACGCGGCCCGTGTAAAGTCCACGTCCCCCCCGCGGCGCCGGGAGTTAAAATAGCGGAAAGCCGAGTAATCAGCTTTAAAGAGATTTATTTAATACTTTGCGGCCAAGAGATGATTTCTCACTCTTTACCCTTCCACCCTCTTGTTTTTTTACCCCCCTCTTTTTCTAATAACCCCTCTTCATATGCTCTACGTATACAAGTCATTCTATCATGTTGATACATACACTGCACGATACTCCATCTCTTGACATTGGCTTTTTTAAATTAATTAATACAATTGATATCTTTTAAACGTGACAGCTTCAGATCACATGACTTGAAGTATGAATACGTGAAAGTAAATAGTAATTTTTATAGATGTCAGATATGTGAAGAATGGATAAACCCATATCTTTTCTCGTTCGAGCGTAGTCTTCTATTTAAAACATTAATAGAACATGAGATAAGATTTTAAGATACTGATAAAATTTGCGTTAAACTTAATTATAATTTTAAAATGTTAGTAGCTAATGATGATACTCGTACATTTTCATCTATTGAGAAAAAAAAAGCTCTTGGGTAGTTTATGGGATCAATTTTAAACCTTTTTCAATCTATTGAGAAAAAAAAAAGCTCTTGGGTAGTTTATGGGATCAATTTTAAACCTTTTTCAACTCAACGGCACACTGAACAAGGCGCTAAAATTGTCAGGATTAAGGTGATATTTCATTATTATATAAACTAGTATTAAGATATCTTTTTTTTAAATTCTGGTGGTCAAAAAGTTCTAAAAATTGTCTTTTTGTTTAAAAATCAACTAATGTTGATCATGGATTTTAAGATTTATTTTTGTTCCTCAAATTTATTTCTCACTTCTTTTTTATCTTTACCCAAACTCCCGCGACTCACCTACTGACTCTTTGTGGCAAACCAGTATGTCGTGGCACATTGGTCGAAAAATACTGGTTAGGGTGCTAAGTAGAATTTGAAACCTAGAAGTGGAAAATAAAATAATAGAACCAGTACAATTTTGGAACCGACCATTACTTCTGCATAAATAATTTTAAAATACCGTACAAGTTTTTCAAACTAACAATTTAAAAAAGCCTATTAACTAATAATATTAAATATTAAGTGGATATTACTGGATGTATTCATGTAAATATAGCTTTAAAAAATTAAAATATACTTACATACTTGCTCCATAATACATTATTTTAACATTAAATCTTTTCATTCAATCTTTTTTCCCCACTCTCTCCCAACCTTCACACACTTTCATTCACAAAATGATTCCTATCTTTTTTTCTATCGTGGTTTTTTTTACACACGCACATTTACGCTCCCACGCCTTCCCCATTCTCATGTGTTTGTATATATTTGACAAGACTGAAGTAAACTGGTTCATATCAGCATTGTCATCCATGTGATGTCTCTCCCATGAATGCTCTTTGACCTTCAGGCTCAAGAATTTTTTGTATACATCTCGCAAATTTCACTCACTCTTCACCTTTGTTTCAACATTCCAATAATGACGTAATCATTTTTTTATTTTTCGGAACTTATTTTAATTGTTTAACCGTGGATTTGCGTACGCTGCTGAAAGGTCAGCCTGCACTATATCTGTGTCGTGTACTTCAGGTGGATTATCTTACACAATGCCATCACAATTTTCATTATCTTCACAGCCACCTGTCATACCTACAGATATGACCTCTTGATCGTCATTCTCTTGTGTATTACTATAACCATTGAAACAATAATTTTGTTTATTAACGCAACTTATATATAACCTGATCAGTCTATACGCATATATTACACTCTATTGGGCTAGGGATGAGGAAGGAAGCATTTTAGAGGTAATCTACCCGTATGTTCGTGGAATAATAGTGACTATTTAGGAAAAATCACCTTCAGTAAACTCGACTGGGATTCTAACCCGATCTCCCCGTCATCCGTGTACTAGTTTGACACGAGATCTTAGACCGTTCGGAGCGGGTCTGAAACAGGTTAGGTTAGTATAGGTTATGATAGGTAATGTTAGGTTGACATTTAAATGTTGAGAGGTTACTTTAAAGGATTTGAATTTAAAGCAAAATAATTGGTAAAACATTTCCTTCTGGACTCCCGCACTCCTTTTGCCCACGGGTATCTGCGTCAGCAGGCCATGTGTGTAAAATATAGCTATGTCGTATTATGTTGCAGTTAGATTTACACTCACTGTTGTTAGTCCTCCACGTCAAGGAACCTCAACCTGTCCCAGTACGTCGTTTTCTTTTCTTTGCCGGCACCTGTTTTTTCCTATCTTTTTTGCCTTCTGAAGTTGTCACGAATGCTTTTCCAACGTGTATTACACTTATCATCTAGAAAAAATAAATGAGGATTATAGTTAATCCACAAAATTTAATCAAAATGGAATAATTTACCATCAACCTGTGTTTTATTTATTTTTGTTACTCTTTCAGATTTATGGCAACTGGCGAGTCATTCCGCTCCCTAGCGTTCTCATACCGAATTTCTCACAGTACTATTTCGAAATTTGTCCCGTAGGTTCTTAGAGCATTGAAAATGAGCTTGCAAGAAATGTCTACCTACTGCGTCTCAGATAAACTGTAATGAGAAGTCGAAGAAATTCTGGAATCGCTGGGCCTTTCCTGTGTCGCTGGACTGGACGGGAAGCATGTACGGATTATTTCACCTGATAACTCTGGAAGTCTTTTTCACAATTTCAAGGGATACTTTTCCATTGTTCTTTTTTCTATGGTGGATGCAAACTGCAAATTCATTCTTGTCGATGTGGGATCATACGGTAAAAAGGGTGATGCTGGAATATTGAACAAATCCAACATTGGTAAGTTGGTAACAGATGGGACTATTTTACCTCCACCACAATATTTACCCAATTCATATATTTTTCTTCCTCATGTCGTTGTCGGTGATGAGGCCTTTTATATGGGATAAACACGTCTTGAAACCGTATTGTTAAAAACAGTCTGTAGTTGAAGTCAGCAAGAGGAACTACAATTATGCATTATGCAGAGCTCGTAGAGTAACAGAAAATGCGTTTGGAATGATGTGTTGTTTCGAATTTTTTTCACTACAGTTAATTTGAAACTAGAGACAGTTGACTTGGTAATATTTGTCTGCTGCTGTCTTCACAGCTTATTGAGGGATGAGTACCTTACAAGTAACCCCCCAGGGCAATCACATGTCCAAGAGTATGAACTGCCGACAAAAAATATGATACCCTTGGCTGGGGTTGGTGGGTTTGCAAAATCGGAAGGCTTCAAAGTGAGAAGCAGATTTACGGACTACTTTAAGGATTAAATTTAAATTTGAGAAACATTGATTTTATAATGTCACATTTAAAAAAAGTCTGTTGTGGTGGTAATTCTTTTATGGTTACACTCTGTACAGACAGGAATAAAGATAATCATAGTGTAATCTACTTAATAAAGATGGTTTGAATTACATGATTTATTTATGGTATTTCCTATTTCAATCCAGATTGTCCTTGTCCTTATAATCAGGATCACTAATTTTTCATAGAATCTCATGTCTGAAAACCAAATATATCAATTCTTTGTCATCACTCCAAGAATATTGGGGCTGAGTAGCTTGTTGTTTCTTAGGTCCCATTTCAAATACATTCAATATACAACTAATGACTCCAGTAAACACACCAAAACGTCTTAATGCGCTGCGCAGGTCGCAATTGACTGCTCCAAAAGCAGTCGGTCTGTTACGTTGCGCGCATCACGTTGACGCACTACCCATTACATTGTATATTATGAAAACACTCGTATTTAACCCCTATTATTCAAGTGCTCAGCACATTGCGTACTGCGCCGCGCATGTATTGCGTCGCTAGGAAAACGTAGCTGAAAGAGCTCATTTAAGTTTTTAAAACGTCGTTTTGATTTTCTTTCCTTATTAATGTTATCCAATTGAATGTCTCTCATTTCATAACTATAATTTTCTTATGCTAGCACCTTTTAGTGACGATATTTATTTTTCTATTTTCAACCTAGGTCGATGAGATTTTAGTCGTGCTTCTGTCTTAATTTTTAGCCTATTTTTATGTAATAGATATTTTTTAACTAAATATCCGAGTATCTTGATGAGACTTGAAGTGGTCAGTCACCATGTGACGCCCAGGTTATTTTTATTTTGATACTAATAAAAGTGACATCGTCTCTTGCGCTTGCTTTCTCTCTCATCATACGAGGTTTAATTCATTCTAATTGTACAATTTCATTTTGTTATTTAATTTCAAGTATATATTTTCGGCCACTCTTTGGCGAATTCTGCGTCTCGGACTTACCACCTGTCCTTTCTTGTTTGCGTATTTAGTGTATATGGGATTATCTAGGTATCTATTTTCTGAGGGCGCAGGGCACTTAGGTGTTAGAATTGAGGCTTGGCCTAACGTCTTATTCTATCTATCATTTTGGTTCAACGTTATGTTGATTTCTTTAGATCTAAAGGTGCGTATGTTTTTCTTATTATTGCCTAAAGTTAGATGTGTGTTAGGAGTTGCGGTGTATCGTTGTTTGCACTTAATGCTATAACCGGAGGAACCATAGACTTCCATGATGGCGATTAATAAAACTGTTGTACTGACAACCAGATTATAACTATATGTTTCTTTTCCTATTTTCAGATATTGTAATGTCAATTAATTCCTTTATCTCAGTAGAGTTATTTAAATCTAAGAGGATAAGCGCTTCACGCCATATTGTTATATTTTGCTCTAAATATGTATTTAATTTCTATTTTTTCCTAAATAAAACAAAGTTTGTTAATGACAAACTTCTTGGCTGATTTTCCCATCACTCTTCCTAAAATGTTAGCTAATTGTTACGAGAGGTATACATTATTTACAGAAAAATAAAATAAATTAATCAGACTGTTTACATTTAGATATTAAAAAAAAACATTTTTCAGATTACAGACTATATTTATCGTATAACGATGTAATAAATAAAATATAGACCATAGACAGTGTATACTCAAATTATTTTTTATTGTTACAGTATTTCAAATCATTGCACATTGTGTTTGAAGACAGAGATGATACCTCGAGTAGCATATTGTTTATATTGTTTAATGGGGTAAAGTGGAAACAAGCCGTAAATTTCAGGACTTTGGTGAGCTTGACCTGCTTCTACGTTGGCTGTGACTCCGCCTACGACGGTGGCTATAGCGGCGTCGCCTACGTCTCCTCCTGCTCCTGCGTCTCCTCCTCCTGCGCCCACCCCTTCTCCTGCTACGCCTCCTCCTACCAGAGCGCCTACGACGCCTCCTTCGGCGACTACGGCGCCTCCTTCGGCGACTGCGGCGCCTCCGACGTCTACGCCGGTGAGACTTTGCCAGATGATCCACGTCGTTAAAATCAACGATCTTGTAACAGTTTCGGTTGCTTTTGAGCACTCCGAAAGCGACGCATCGCTTCAAGGCTGTCTTGGCCTGGCGAGTAGCAATGCTCCTGCTGATATCTTTTTCCGAGGCGATGTAACTGGCGACTTCTTTGAGCGTGACACCATTAGGGCCGCTCCTCAGGTTGTTGAGCGCGGACAGCACCAGCTCTGTCGGCTTCATCGTCGAGGAAATGAGCAATTTAGAGGACAAATTTTAAATGTTACGAGGACATTCACAAGAGATTTCTCAAACAAATTGTTTCATTTTCAGAACATGGCAATTAGGGCGTTTGGTTTCGGAATTTGACTCTCTGAGGTAGACTTTTTTCGGACGTGAAAGAGCGCACTGGTCAAAATGCGGACTCAAAAGAGAGCATACCGTGCTAAAACATGAAATATAAATGCATTTAACTTTAATTTAAATTGGTGTTTTGAAATGTCTTTTTGAACAAATACATTTGAATAGGGAACTATTTTATGTTGACATTTTAAAATAAGTTGTTGGACACAAGATTAATTTAAATATCTGAAAATAAATTTTATGCATATTAGTAAAACACTCTGAGAAGCTATATTTAATAGTTTTAAATATTTATTTACAAATTTATAGTTGAATGTTCGCCGTGTTGTTGTCTTAAATGTATTTATAATTTTCATGTTTATCTAAACAATGTATAATTTTATAAATAAAACAAAATATTTTCAAAAACATAGTAGTTTTTAATATTTTAAATAACTAATATTGAGAATTTTGAAGACATTAATTGTCTACAAATTATTAAAACAATAAATTATAATGCATACTTGTTGTTTCCCTAGAAACACACAAATATATATTTTTAGATACTTTTTGAAATTTACTTTTTACTTCGAAATATTAAATTTTAAACATTAATGTTGCATGTCAACGTCTAGGCTCAACCTTAGTAAAACATAAAAATTACATTAATCCACAAAAACAATGTGATATAATTTTTCTTTCCACCGTGTTTAAGTATTTGTTAGGCTTATTCACATGACATAAAATTAAAATCTTACTGAAGAATTTAAAAATAAATGACTTTCCATTAAGTTATTTGATAAAATATTAATCATACTACCCGCTTCGGTGGCCGCTTGGCTTAACGTATTACTCTCGCAGTAGAATACTCGTATACTGCCGATGACGGGAGATCGAGGTTCGAATCTAGGTCGGGTATAGTGAAGGTTTTTACCAAAAAGGTTTTCCACTCTCCCTCCATGCAAATGTGAGTAAACTTACTATTGATTTAACCTCCTTAAGTCCTAATCCATTTAGCGTAATTAGTACATAAGTGTGTCACCCGCACAGGTAGTAAGACGGGGTGCTAAAAAATACGTTATTTTATTACATATACTTTGGATGAATACTATCAATGGGTTAAACGTTTATTTTCTGAATCTAAGGTTACATAAGCACATAGCATATAAAACAACTTAACCTAGGGCAGCATACCCAATACAGCACATCACCTAATTCAGTGGCCGAATGGTCTGAAGCGCCATTCTCATGTTAGACTGGCCTGCCGATGACAAATAAATTGGCGTTTGAATCCCAATCGGGTCAACTGAGGGTGGTTTTTCCTAAATGGTTTTCAACTCTTACATGTAAATGCGGGTAAATTACTTTTAAAATGCTTCCTTCCTCATCCCTACCCCATTAGAGTAATTATCATAATGCGTAAGATATAACCTGAATAGGTAGTAAGACGCGATGATTAAAAAAAACTGCACGTCCAATCTCAAATCTATGATATACCTGTTAAAAACAGAACTTGAGTTGGCATTGTAAAACATTTTATTACGTTGATTAAAGACTTTTGAAAACAAGATAAAGATTTTAACTTTTAAAATGGTAGATTGGATTACATTTTTAAGATTTGAAAGAAAATAGTGTTTTTGTAATTTTTCCGTATTCAAATAAACTGTATTAATTTGTACGTACCAATTTGTACATAATAATACCAGTACTAAATTATTTTAGGAATAGCCATGGTTAAAACCGTACCAAATTATTTTAGGAGCTACCAGGGTTCAAACCGTACTAAATTATTATAGGACTTGCCAGGGTTCAAACCGTACTAAATTATTATAGGATTTGCCAGGGTTCAAACTATACTAAATTATTTTAGGGCGACTTTCTAATATATTTTTATTAGAGCTTTTTGGAATCATTTGCACTGTTATTTTGCTGTTAATTGTTGGGTAATCTATTATACATATTATATTGGCTTGATTTATATATGTGTGCAAATGTTTCAAATTGTATTATTTATATCTATTAGGGCAGGAGTCGGCAACGTGGCTCCCGCGGTTGTCATAGCGCCCTTTTGACAGATTTTAGGCGCCTGCCTTATATTGTGTAATTTTATACATTTTTTGTTAAATAGTTTTGTTTGATAAATTACAGGATGGTTGTCGAGTATTATTTGAAACTAAACATATTTGTTATCTATACATCATTAGTCCTCAATTTATTATTCTATTAATATCTTCATGAATAAATTTTTAACTATAAGCTTACTTTGTAACATGCCTCAAAAATTTTAATCTGAAGAGTGGTAATATTATAGTTCATGTTTTGTTTATTGCATTTAAAATATGTATATTCTCAACTCGTCACTAATAAATACGTAAATAAAAGGTGAACATTCAAATGTAAAAATCGAGGTTTTTCTTGGCACCCCCAGAGTAAAACATATTTTGGAAAATAGCTCTTCATGCTTAAAAGGTTGCCGACCCCTGTATTTGGGGCTAGGAATGTCTCCTACAAGGTCAATTTTGGATCTTGCGTGAAGTGTTTCCCCTGTTCTTTTTATCTATCAAGGGTGACCTGGCGGTCTAGGGGTAAGGTGTCAAGACTTCTGTGCTGGCGGCCGGGGTTCAATCCTCGGTCCCGGCACAGATTTATCTGATTGCCAAACCCTTCCTTCACCTCTTACAAGACATCTTGTGAATGTGGGGAATGCCAGGCCCCCACAGTGGTTCGGATCCCACGTTAAACTGTAGGTCCTTCATTTCATCTCACATTCACCCTACCATTACACATTATCGTAAGTGCGTATAACCCTAACGGGTAGTAAGACGCGGTGCTAATAATAATAATAATAATAATAATCCTTTTCATATCACAATCACCCTACAATTACACATTATCGTAAGTGTATACAAACCGAAAGGGTAGTAAGATGCGGTGATAATAATAATAATATTGATAATAATTTGTATGTATTTTTAGATCTTTAAAACAGGAGGTAGCGTTATTTGTCCAGGGCTCTGACAGGGTATTAGGATTTTTTTTTTCAAATTTCTGACATTTCTCATAAAAATAGTGTTTAATTAACCAAAATAATTATATATATAACTCTAGCCATGTGATCGCGGTGTGCTGAATACCACTCTGTGGTCACCCCTTAAAAAAATATCAGTTTTAAGAATTTTGGGGGTGACTACAACATTTGAGTTATTGGTTTGAGAAGTTTCAGCTTTTGTACCTTATCGGCAATTTTGAGAAAAACTCTGGACATACTAGTACAGACACCACATAGCCTTTATTATATAAATGTAACTAAGCTGGGTTATTGTTAAACACAATTAAAACTAATCTCTTCAACACTGTCGTACGCATATATTTTTATTTTACAAACATTGTTATATTTAAAACGTTTTCTTTTGTTTTTGGCATATCTTATTGAATAATAAGAGCACCTATTTTTAAACGTAAAGATAACTTGTCATTACTTTGAAGAAATCACTACCGTATTTCAGTTGATTGGTGTCATCTGCGTACAGTAAAAAAAATAAGATTATTTAACCTAATTAAACTCGTTACATTATAATTTATCATATTATTATATATCTTGATAGTCTGTGTGTATATTATTTATAGCAAATACTACTGCGTATATCCTTCTCGTAGTTGTCGGTTCAGCCACTAGAGGCGCTCTATATGCTAGTGTGTTTATGACGCCTTCTACAATGCCCAGGGGTGCAATTCACTCGCAAGAAATCTCGACCTATTTTATCAAGAAATGCTTATGAGGACATTTTATCCGAGGAAACGAGCTTGTGTTTTATTTCAACTGGATTACTAAAAGGATATCTGCTGTTCAGTTAGGACTAATAACAGTTAAAATCACAATAAATATGATTAATTACAAACATAATATAATGCTCTTTACTTATTTGCTATTATTCTCTTGTTGAAACCTAGCCATGTCGTGTAACGTAAGATGGAAAGGATGAGGAATCAACTGTCAGTAAAATAATGCATTCTTGAGAACAGCCACCATGTTTGGATGTGTCTCAATGATGACCAAGCTCCTTAGCATTGAAGTGTTTTAATTTATCCTTACTTGAAATATCTCTTTCTCGCTGATTGGTTGAAATGACATAGCAATTAAGAAGCTGACATCGTTTAAGTCGACGATTAACGAAGTTTGAGGTAGATACTCTTTCTCTTCTTAGCCATCGAGTAAGACGGGCATGTTTTCGTCCCGATACACGGGCGAGGTCCCAGGATGTCGTGTGTACATTTTGGACTTGTGATAGTCACAGTAGCGATCAATTAGTGAGTTAGATAGAAGGTAGAGTATCACGCGGGCATCTAACATGGACACTTTAGTCAGCGCGTAGGTTATTGGCAAGACGGTCTTCCACGTTATCGTACATCTGAAAGGATAGACAGCCACCATCACATCTATTGTAGCCAACCTACAGACTATTAACAGTATTCAATTAAAAACATCAACACACACTTCTATACGTCTCGCATATCCCTTCCTAAGAGACATCCTGACTAAGCGACACGCCGCTGTCCAAATACATCACTGACAGTACTATAGGGGGTGGTAGTGACAATAAAATGTGTTAAATCTGTGCATTTTTTTAAATCACCTCGTATTACTGTCTGTTTTGGCTATACGCATGTTTTATACTCTAATGGGGTATAGATGAAGAAGAAATAATTTAGGAGGCAATATACCCGCATTTGCATAGAAGGAGAGTGAGAAACTATTTAGGAAAAACCATCCCTCAATAAATCTGATGGGTTCAAACGCTAATCTCACGAGAGTGATGTCTTAGACTGTTCGGCCATGTTTCTATTGTTTTATGGATATATAGATAAAATATTTTTTCTGACGGTAAATTAACTATATATTTTTATCACCGCGTTTAAATAACCTTTTTGGCCTATGTGACTAGGTTGGTCTGCTAATTACGAAAAAGTGTAAGGGATCAGGAAGGTTGAATACAAAAGAAGGGTACCCACATTTGCGTGTAGGGAAAATGGAAAACCGCGTAAGATAAACACCTTCCGAACCCCGATATACTTGACATTGGCAATCTCACTCTCTTGCAAGAGTGACACCTTTGACGATTCGACCACCGAAGCGGGGGATATAAATAAATTAGTCATATATAATTATTCTATTTTGTTTTATTAACAGTTTATTTTAAATATTTTCATTAAGGTTTGGTTTGCGTTGATCAACGGTTCATACGTACTCAACATACCGAACATTCCTGGAAGTTCCATTATTTATTGTTTAGTAGCGTGACATTTATAATAAAAATCAACACCTATGCATGTGATACACCTATGACCGTTTAGCACCAATTTAGATCGTGGATAAACCAATTCAATCGATTGTTTTTGACAGCAAATAAAAGGAACCAAAAAGCCTACATTGAAACAAACAATTTTACATAGTGAAAACAAAACACTAGCCAAAAACAACAAAGGAAAGAATGTGAATTAATCCCAGTTCAGAATTGATCAGTCGTACCAATAGCCAGACACGGCAAGAGACATTTGGTCTACAGTAGGTTGGGGGGTTTTTTTCGCCGCAAAGAGTGGAGAGGAATAGCAAAAGGTTAATTTGTTTTGTAGCAACAAAACAAACGATGCTTCTTTTGGGCAAATAGCCCCTCGATGTAGTACGCACGGGTAGGGTCCACGGGACAGATGCACGATGGACCGTATCTTCCTGTTCTGTAAAACGACGAGGGTTGACCACATCAGCTTGCTATGTACCCTTTACTAAGCGAATCAACACAAAGCATTCCTAGTTCCCCCCTTCTCTCTTGCTACGGTACTAAACCCCCTTATTTCTCTTCTCAACACGCATACCTCGAGTTGGATGCGGTTCTTTGATTTTTTTTAACAACAGTAAACCAGACAGTTGGGCTTAGGTTTGTCCCTTAGTCGGCTGTTGCCCTCAGGGATCTACTAGCCTTTCTACTAACCCGCGTTGGGGGTCGACTGCGCTAACGTGTCACTTTCGCAAGATACCAGATTACCGGTTACGGGGAGATCGGGGTTCAATTCCCGGTTGGGTGTACTGAGGTTTTTTCCCCTAAATGGTTCTCTACTCTTCCTCTAAGTAAATGCGGGTACATTACCTCTATATTCTACCATCGTTAACCTACAACATTAGCGTAATTTATATCATATATACGTAATAACCCGAACGTAGTAAGATGCAGTGCACAAAACTATAATATATATATA
>CABFOV010001089.1:36072-47151 GCA_902141375.1 Timema poppense
CACTTTACCCCTCTCCTGAAAACATCCCAGCCACCCAACGCCCTCAACAAATTGCCAAAAGTTTCACTTTACCTCTCTGTAAAAGGGGTGGACTTGGAGCTGCAAAAGGGGGGAGGGAAAGAAGGCATGAAGGTGGCGGGGATTTATACGAAAACAGAAAAAGAATTATTAAGACAATTGTCTTGAATGGGTGCAGGGATAGAGGGGTGCGGGGAGCGGCCCCACACGAAAGGAAGAAAAAAAAACTATAGATACCGCGTGGCCTGATCTGAAAACTTGGAACTGTTTTAATTTCCTCTTTATAGATCCAGTTTGTTTGGTAGCGGGAAGAAGAGCTTGTTTATCTTGTTGGGAATCATTCGCGTCCCTCTAAATCAATCACTAACCCCCACAAGACACACAACACACACGTCGAACATACGTAAGAAAACAAACATATCATCTCATACCTTGATCTTTTTTGCAATATCATTGGCGTGATCCAAAGTATGACTCATTTGCGCACATTTTTATAATTGTATCACCAGGATCTCCTCATTTAAATACCCTAATTAAATAAGGCCAAAGAAGGCAGAAGGAAAAAAGTACCCATATTTTCGTGGAGGGAGGCTGGAAAACTGTTTAGGAAGAACCAGCCTCAGCACACCAGACCGGGATTCGAGCTCCGAACTCCCCGTAAGCAAACTAAACATCTATTCCGCGCAGCCGTGGATGCGTGTCACGCATCTTAGGTTTCATTTATTTCTTATTATAGTAAAAAAAAGCCGTTAACGGTAATTATTGACGTAATTATGGATGCAATAAATGAATCTACTTCTACGATATTCGCTTAGTTCCACTAACGAAAGAGCGTCTTGAGCGAATTTGTGCAAATCAGAATGTAAATTCATTTATTAATGACGCTCTAAACACAAAATCAGAGGCCTAAATAGACTTATCAAATATAAATAACGTCACACATGAGGCAAATTCTCGTTATGTAACAGGGACATACTGTGTAGACACTTAAGAAGTTTTTTAGTTTTTGATTTAATCAAAGAGAATACATTAAAATGTTAGTACGGAATCACCCACTTCGGTGGACGCATGGTCTAAGGCACTACTCTCGCAATAGACTAGACTGGCGAAGACGGGTAGATTGGGGCTTAATCCCTGTCGGGTACAATGAGGGTGGCTTTCCTAAATGGTTTTACTACTCTACCTCCATGCAAATGCGGGTGCACATCCTTTATGTTAAACTTTAATCCCTGGCGTATTAGTGTAAATAGTACACATATGTATAACTCGAATAGATAGTAATACGTGATTTAAAAATAAATAAATTAGGAATTCAGTTAATATTAATTTAGCACCTCGTCTTTCTACGCGTGTAGGTTATATGCATATTAACTAATTAAGATAATGTGTTAGGGATAGGAAGGTAGAGTTTTATGGGAAGTGTACCCGCAATATATGTGGAGGGAGCGTGGAGAACCATTTATGAAAAAACACATTCAGTACACCTGAACTGGATTTGAACCCCAATCTTCCCATCATCGGCAGTTCAGTCTACTGCAAGAGTGATGCCTTAGACCATTAGACCACCAAAGTAGATAGTTCATTTATTAAAATTATTGTAGACTAAACATAAAAAACTGTAATTGGATATGGCAGATACCTTAGCACAACTAAGAGCGTGTCTAACTAATAAGTTAAGGGTCCTGGGTTCGATTCGCATATGGCCGAAAAAAATCATAATTATTAAACTGTGAGTTCTTCCTTTCACAGTGATGAGTTAACAGCCAGGGGCTTGGTTGTTGTGTATATTGCTATTGCGGAGCTACGTACCATTTATTTAATTATTTCTGTACAATAAAAATTGACCCATAAGAATTTTTTTTAGCTATGGGCTTTTTTCACCCCTTGCAAAATGGCTGTATTTTACACTTGATTTTCCGTTAAAACAAAGTGCCAAATAAAAAAATACTTCAACATATGTTCAGTTATTGAATACTTTTTTTTTACTTTGTTCTAAAACAAAAATTGACCAAATTATTGATAAAAATGGCCAAAAATCTATTTTTGTTAACATAATAATTTTACACTCTTCACAGAATTTCTTTTCTGTTTGATGGATTGTACTGAAAGTTGTTTTTTGGATCGTTGATGAACGTGGTGTCAGAATTTAAATTTGACTGTTAATAAATGTCAATCTTGAGGTTAACGTGATAGAAAAAATTAATTTTTGTTAACAACAAGGTCACTATACATTCATAAAAACCTGATGTCAAAATAAGAATTTGATAGCTGTCAATATCTTGTTAAAATTGCTGGTGGTATACATGTATTTTACAATTTATATAATTAAGACTTTGTAGCTATTAACACTTAGAACTATTGTGTCTCAACAAGTCATAAATTCAATTTTGACGATATATACAATATATACATTGATGAAATGAATATTTTATTTTCTCTCGACACCTCGGAGAGAAAGTATTGTGATCGTCAAAGAAATCGAACTCGAGATTTTGATAAATGTCGACGTTTCATGACCCCCTGGGAAAAAAAGTGTTTTTTTGCAATGCTCTCTGTCTGTAGCTCAGGTTATTGGGCTAAAACTTGGTATCTGGGATTTTCATAAGGTCCACCTGAGATGTTTTTGGAATTAGATATCGGACTCTAAATTTAAGGGTAGTTTACTGGAGGGCAAAAAGAGAAAAATCATCGAGTTTCTTTAAATTATTTCTAAAAGTTTTTATTAAATTTTATACCTATACACTATTTATCACTATGAACAATATGGAAACTTTCATTTATCATGAAAATTATTTGCGATATGAAATAATTTATCATTGTAAAGTTGTAGTATTATTAAATATAAAAAAACTCGACATATATTTTTATAAAACCAATAATTTCTGAGCTATAAGTAAATATTATATATACTTTTTAATTCAGGTTTTTGAAAATTAATTTAATTCTTATGCTCTTTGGTGGACAAAGATGTTTCTTTTTTCTCAATTTTTCTTTAACGGTGTTCCTAGTTCCTAATTAATGCCATAAAGCAAGTAAGTAACCATGTATATAATTTCACTTATGAGTTTTAGTGTAGTATTTCTACAGCAATGTGTAGACCTATTATTTCGTTTCACAAATCTCACGAATGTTTAGTTAATATCTATTTTAAGATAAAAGCATGAGAGATTCTGTGCGGCACACCGTACCACTTATTTATTAATGAAAATGTATTACTGATCACATATATTTAGGTTTATAAACATTTTATTATTTTAATATTAAAAGAATAACTTTTATTCAGCTAAATATTTTGAAAGAAGATTACTACAAATTAAAAAAAAAAAAACCTTAAAATGGCTTAAGTTCACAAACGGAAGCTTACAAAAATGGTTTTATTTGAACTAACGGTTTGCTTTATTAATTATCTGATTCGTCGGTGTTGTATGGACTTATGTGAAATGAAAGAAAATTATTATTCATAAATATAATATTGTGAAAATTGAAATTCACTTAACAAACATAGGTTTCTGCAGCTGAAACGATGTCTCCATTAAAGGAATAATCAAATTGCATTTTAAAGTAAAATCTTTGCTCAATACAATGATGTATCTAATATTTTACACATTTTTTTACGGTACAATTTTTTGAAATTTTATCTATTTTATTTACGTCTCTCACTTCATTCACAGTCATAAAAAAACGAAAAAAGAAAACCAATATAATTTATGCAATAATTTAGCTTTAATTTATCCTTATGGAAATATTTGTGTAAAATAATAAGTTTTCAAGTAATTTGCAAAAATCTAACAGGTATCAGTTTTATTCAATAATTTTGAAAACAGGTTGAGTTTATATACTGTACGGTACTGTACTGTACAGCTTTCGATCTTAAAACAGTTTGAAAAATCCAATAGCCACGATCATGACAGCAATTACATTGGATCTCAAAGAACGCTGAACCAATTTTTTATAAAAGCATTCAACAATAGTTTTTTTAATTATGAAATCTTTGTGATTTTAAATTTATGGCTCTTTATTTCAAATGAATATTTTTAAGGATATAATTGCGATAGTTGAATAAGACACCCACCACTTGAAGGCTCATTTATTAAGCTTTAAAATTCATTAAAAATTGTTAGCACAACATATGTTGAAACAACATTTTTATAACATATTCGGGATTGAATTTTTTTTTGGTTAAAATAGCAACAATTTTTTTCTTTCATTTTTCATTTTTTTAGTTGATTATTAAATTATACAAATCAAACTTACATATTTTTGTTTTTTAATGAACTACTAAAATATTTAATAGATTTTATAAAACAACATAGTCAAAATACACTATTTTGTATTTTTTTTAACGAACATAACTTTTCTAGATATTTCAGATCATAGCTTTGTCATCTTTCATTATTAGAGTAAAATATGAAAAAAATTAATTGAAGGGGATGTGATAAACTTTATATAAGCCGAAGAATTTAAAATTTTGAGCATTTTATCTACGGAAATCAGGGTAAAAAATGAATATTTTTATAGGGGTTAAAAGGTAGATAATTAAAAAAGTTATACGACGGTAAATTTTTATCATACTTAAATAAAAAACCAAATAGAAGGTAATGTCATAAACTTCAAACAAGCATACGTGATAATTAAAAAAAACCGTTTTTTTTGAGATATTTATTAAAAACACTTTGCCCATTTCCCCCTCCCCCTTCAAAAAAAAAGTAAGGGGTCCTTTAATTCCTATAGAAGATTTTAGATTCTTCAAAAATTAAGTATTTTTAAACATATATGTAAATTTTCATGCATTTCGGATTTTTTTTCCATGTTGTTTATTTTTCCTGCATTATTGGTTGTATATCTTAACTCAATCCACATGAAGAATTCTTCTAACGATTTGCATAAAAGTAAAGCTACAACCAGTACACGCCGTCAAATTTTTTTAAATTTTACTTCTAGACTTGACAAACCCCATATTCGCCACTCTCTTATGGCCAATTCGCACCTGTGGCGATTGGTTACTGTGTTGCCCACCCCGGGTGTAAGGTGTCACACTCGAAATTGACCGGACTGCCTATTATGGGAAGATCGGGGCTTAAATTACAGCTGAGTGTACTAAGGGTAGTTTTTCCTAAATGGTTTTCCGCCCTCTCTCGAATCGAATGTGGTTACACTTCCTCTAAATTCAAGCTAATCTCATCCCTAACACACTATCGTAATTAGTACAAATTTGTCTAATCTGAACGAGTAGTAAAAACGCCGACAGTTTGTTTTCTCTTAAGCTTATATATTATTATTAGCACCGCGTCTTACTACCCGTTCGGGTTATACGCACTTACGCTAATGTGTAATGGTAGGGTGATTGTGAGATGAAATGAAGGACCTACAGTTTAACGTGGAATCCGAACCACGGTGGAGGCCTGGCATTCCTCACATTCACAAGATGTCTTGTCAGAGGTGAAGGAAGGGTTTGGTAATCAGATAAATCCTTGCCGAGACCAAGGATTGCACCCCGGCCGCCAGCATAGAAGTCTGACACCTTACCCCTAGACCGCCAGGTCACCGGTAAGCTTCTATAGAAATAAAATAGTAAACTAAATTTTAACGTGTTTGTTATAAAAGGCGATAATTTATTTTCAACACTGCGTTTTACTACCCGTTCGGCTTACAGGTCACGCCTATGTACTAATTACTATAATGTATTAGGCATTAAGAAGTTTGAATTTAGAGGAAGTATACCCGCATTTCCGTGGAAGGAGATTGGAAAACCATTTAGGGGAAACTACCCTTATTTTAACAGACCGAGATTGAACCTGTAACTCTCAGTCATCGGCAGTCTAGTCTATTGTGAGAACGACGCCTGAGATCATGCGGCCACTGAAGCGGGTGGTAAATTAATTATATTGGTTCTGGTGGTTAATCTTTGCCGTATTGTACTAGTTCAACTCATCAATAAAAAGTTTAGAAAAAATCTTTAAAGCAAATAACAACTCAAGATATATATATTTTTTAATCTTGGGTCCAACTTTTTCTAGAATTCTAAAATTTCGAGTATTTGAAGGTCCCATACCTAATCAATACCTAAGTTAACGAATTCACATTCTTAAGTTATCACTCGCAAATATAAGTAGGGGATATTTTGTCCATTGAATTGGCAGTGGTTTAGACTTCCCTGCTAGGAGCCCCTTCTAACACACAAACACACATACACACTCTCGCCATCTCTTGCCCCAACTAGACTACACGCTTTACCATTCACGGGGACCTTCAATCAGAGTTAATTAGAATAGAATTCCGGAAATAATTAAATTTTGGTTTGGCTTTTGCCTTCAGGGAACTGTTAGGGCAGTCCGTGCAAGAGACCGGGGCTAAGGCACGAAGCGTTGGTGGTAGTAGCAAGCAGGGGGCAGGAGCTATGCATTAATAAAAAATATACAAGGCACGGGTGTAGGAAAGAGGAGGAGTGGGTGGCTTTTTAAAAGAGGGGGTAGGGGTGAGTTCTCTCTCCATGGTTGTTTGCCCCGAGGCGGTCGTCGTGGTACTCGACGTCTAACCAAAGACCTCCCGCTCCCCTCTCAACGTAGTGTCCCCATGCGACCTCCTCTGCACTTCGCACTAACCCCCGCCCCCCACTCTCTCTTCGCCTTCCTCCCAGCCCGAGATGCTACACTGGACCAGAGAAAGGGACGTAATTAACGAAACCTTACGATACAGACCAACTCTTCTATGTGAAAGCTTTTTTTTGTTTTGTTTTTACAGATCTAAACATTCGCAGCACAACAATTCTCCTCTCGGTATATAAAACAAAATGGAAATATATCGAGTCCCAAAATAAAATTGACTTAATTTACAGCAAAATTGTCTGAGACGGGAATTACTTTTTCGATGTTATTTCTGAGACTCGGAAAAAACTATGACAAAACTTTGTGATCATCAAGATGTACTGTACATATTACCCACTTCGGTGGTCAAATGGTCTAATGCGTCAAACTCGCAATAAACTTTATTATATATGTTGGTGATATTGTGGCTAGAATCCCAATGGTTTTATCATGAATGGTTTTACACTCACGAACATATGGGTACACTTCCTCCGAATTTAACCTTCCTCATCCCTAACACTCTAGTGCAGAGGTCCCCAACCTTTTTGTACCTTAGAGCACATTCAAAACTAACGGTAGTGCGGAGGGCACCAATTAATTTTTCAAGTCAAATTTACCAACTCCCGCCAGGCTCAGAGGTCAGCCTCAACGCTATACACACGGCCGGTCAACTGCCATGTTAAGTTTCCAACAGCGATTGTGACGTTACATGTGGTTGTGGATAATACTCAAGACCTAAGACAGGGGAAATAGGGGAGGGGAGGCGTTCAACTCCCTACAAGATGACAAGAATAAATTTAAAAAATACTGCTTTATTTACGGTTTTAACAAGACCAAAATAAATACACAAGGAACTATTTAACTACTCACCACCATTTTGGTGCTTGGGTACATTTTTAAAATATGTATTTATTCTGTGTTTATTCAGGCAACAACGCTGGGTAGACCCATGTCAAGATATTTACAAAGAAAATAGGAAGTATTAGCATGGTATTAGTGAGTGTGGGTAGAATGATGGAAGGGGGTAGGTCTTTGAGATTAGGGAAAAGCAAAACCATTCTGCTTGAAACTACGGTGGTTCCGAGTAAAAGTACACTTTGTAAATTAGCCGGGAAAGAAAGTGGAATGAGAGGGAGGGATTGGAAAGAAGGGGGTTTTCAATCACCAACTTCATGAGAACGGCATACCTGGAGATAAGCACAAACATGATTTTTGTCGGAAAAGTGACAGATTAAAATTATTAGTCAAGAACATTTCAGCTGTGGTATAAAAGTGGCGGGCAGACCCAAAAGGCTCGGCGGGCGCCATGGCGCCCACGGGCATAGGATTGGGGACCTTTTCTCTAGCGTAACTAGTACATATGTGTACAACCCGAGTGGGTTATAAAACGAGGTGCTTAAAGGATGTACATAAAACATTTATAAGAATCTGACCAAATTTTTCCCAAATTGTTTCTCACTATTACTATATGCAAATGCGGTTATATTTATTCTAAAATATATCTTATTTATATTAACCCCATGAGTGTAAATAAACTATGTATACAACCCAGGCGTGTAGCAATATACTGAAAGCGAGAAAAGTCAAGTGAAAAACGATCAACTGAATACAGGAATCAGTCGTGGGACTTTTGGACTCGCGCGTCAGCACACTACCACAGAGCCATTCCGTGTTTCTCTCGTTCCTAGGTCCTCTGCTCACTACTTGTTTTGAGTTTACATGTGGTCATTGGTTTGATTCCCGTACCTAGGTTGTCACTTTTAACTTTATTGAATTTGATTCTATCAAACATCAGGACTGGTCCAATGGACAACCATTACATCTCAGTTTGTTATACATATGACTTAAACAAATGCATAAGTTACAACAGAACATAATATTTTATTTTGATCAATTAAATTAAAGTACACCTTTAAAAATAGTATAGATTATTTGTTCATGCTTCATAACAGCTCTGAAACCTTTTCGTATTTTAATGAAATCCACGTAGTTGAAAATATTTATATACACTTCTTCGTGGGTGTGTGTATGTGTGCATGTATATATATGTATGTATATGTGTGTGTATGTGTGCATATATATATATGTATGTGTATGTGTGCATGTATATATATGTATGTATATGTGTGTGTATGTGTGCATGTATATATATGTATGTGTGTGTATATGTGTGTGTAAATTGTGTTTGTATGTGTATGTATGTGGATCTATGTATATACATGTGTAAATTATGTTTGTATGTGTATGGGTAAATTGTGTTTTTATGTATATGTATGTGTGCATATATATGTATATGTAAATTGTATGTATATGTATGATTGTATTCATAGTTCTCAACCCGAAGGTTGGTTGGATCCTCAACAGTTCCACCGTCAGCTGTAATGCCTAGTCAGCACTGAAGAGGCGTACTAGGGAAATAAGGAGTGAGGTAATTTCCCGTTGACTTCCTCACTGAGCTAGAAGGTACTATTGCATACAGTATACAACAACAGACCTTACAAGTGACACCTTCACTCCATCACAGGGACTGGCTGTATATTGAATGTTATTATTAGTATCGTTCATACACCAACTGACTCTACAAGCGACACCTTAATCACAGAGACATTGTAAACACTAGTAGTGCGATGGCTGCAGATTATTGCACTAAAATGTATTTTAAACTTTTTCATTGGGAAAGGATCTATATAATAAGCCCTCACTCACTTTTTAGTTAAAAGTTTACTCGTCAAAGGCCACCAATTTTACTCAGGTATTTAGTTCTCAGTGTGTAATTTGAATAAAAACTTTGATTTCCCCCCTTCACGCCCCGATGAGAACTTATGTTTCCTCCCCCAGATATATAATTATATATATATCTTCATTGCACCAAACTACTCGAGTAATGTTTGAGCTGATATTACTTTTAAACAAAAACAAACATTTTATTTACCAATATACAGCTATATAGGGTTTCCATGGTGATGTAAACAAAGAATGAATGTACAGATAAACCACTGCCGACACAAGGAAAATATGTACAATTCGCTAGGAAATTTGGGTTTTATTTTAGGCCCCTATTTTTACCGGCATCCTGATTCCCTAATCTTGAAAATGAGTGGTCTTTTGTCAAAATTGTTCAGTCACTTCCTCATAACATATATTACTGAAAACGGGCTTATCAAATAATATATATTAAAATATATGTTAGAGTTATAAAATGTGGTAGGGAAAATGAGAGTATAAGTGTTTGAGTGTGCGATTGTGTAAATATGTGGGTGAGTGTGAAAATGAGAGTGTGAGTGTGAGAAATTGTGTGTAAGAAACAGAGAATGAGCAATTGATAGAGATCGGGTGAGTGTGAGCGAGTGATAGTGAGAGTATGTATATGTGTTAGAGAGAGAAATACTGGGGGAAGAGAAAAAGAGTGTGTGTGGGAGGAGAGAGAGTGTGATAAAGAAAATATGTAAGGAAAGATGCTTGATAAGAGGTGTGTGAAAGAGGGAAAGTTTGTGTGTGTGTGTGTGTGTGTGTGAAAGAGAGAATGTAAGATTTTGAGAGATATATTTTGTGAAAGAGTTTGAGAGAGAAAGTTAGAGAGGGATAGATTAATTTAGAGAGAAAAAATCAGATTGCGAGAGAGTTAGAGACATAGTTAAGGAGAGAAATTAAGAGAGTGAATTTGAGTGAGAGAGTGGGTTTGAGAGAGAATGGGTTTGAGAGAGAATGGGTTTGAGAGAGAATGGGTTTGAGAGAGAATGGGTTTGAGAGAGAATGGGTTTGAGAGAGAGTGGGTTTGAGAGAGAGTGGGTTTAAGGGAGAGTGGGTTTGAGAGAGAGTGGGTTTGAGAGAGAGTGGGTTTGAGAGAGAGTGGGTTTGAGAGAGAGAGTGGGTTTGAGAGAGAGAGTGGGTTTTATAGAGAGTGAGTTTGAGATATAGAAAGTGAGATTGATAGAATAAGATTGAGATAGTGCGTTTGAGATAGAGGGAGTTTGAGAGAGAGTGTATAGTAAAATAATGTGATATTGTGTGTTAAAGAGTGTGTGTGTGTGTGTGTGTGTGTGTGAGAGACAGAGAAAGAATGAGAAAATATTATATTAGAGAGAATTTTATAGATTGAATATGTGTGTGTGTGTGTGTGTGTGTGAGGGGTGGGTGGGTGAGAGAGTATGTGAGAGTGTGAAAGGGTTTGTTAGAAAGAGAGAAAGTGCCAAAATATGAATGTGGTACTCAAACATTACGGTACTTTGAAATATCTCTCCCTTAAAGGTGTATATCAACATGGAAACAAAACTGAACTTACTGTATCATACTAATATTATAAAGAGGAAAGATTTGATTTTTTGTTTGTTTGAAATGAATAGGCTCCGAAACTACTGGACCGATTTAAAAAATTCTTTCACCGTTGGCAAGCTACACTATTCCCGAGTGACATAGGCTATGTTTCATTTTCAATAAAATTAGGGATGCTTACTAAAACTTGAATAATCTAACCCAA
>CABFOV010001089.1:55737-69604 GCA_902141375.1 Timema poppense
GCACGCACGCACACACACACACACACACACACACACGCACGCACACACACATCTATATATATAAAAAATCTAGTACATACGCCATAGGATTGGTGGTAGCTAACAGCAGATATCAAAAGTTACCAGATCTACTTTAATAATGTTTTTCTTTTAAACGTTTTTATATATTTTGTTAGCTTTCAGTTACCACCACTCCTATGTTGAATGAACTCTACGTATAACCCGAATGGTTAGTAATATGTGGTGGTAAATACACACCAGAGTTGTAATGAGTTTGTGAAACCGGTGCTTCTCTAGCATCTCATGATCATGTACAAACTATTTATGACAATATAGAATAAGCGTGTTTTAAAAACTCCCATCATCCTACACATTACGAGTCACCCTATTGCTTACCCCCTCCCCACTCTTTACCCCCAGTATGGGGAAGTTGTGAGAGGATGGAAAGAGGGGTTCCCAATAGGCCCAGGAGGCCTCTTATCGGTGGGCCATATCGAGATGTTACACGGATATTGCAAACTTTCTAGAGAGCTCTCTTTGCTGTTCCTCTTGCAAGCTTTTTCTTATTTCCTTGGGCTGCTTGCTGCTGATATTTTCCTTCCTTTCGGCTCTTCAACCAGGTTCAAAATAGGGGAAGGGGGATGGGTTCGAGGAGTACGACATATTAAAACGTTTTCTTGAATTGATTAAAGAGGAAATAGTAATACTTATAGATGTATGTGGTTCAACCCTCTAAGTACAGTCACTGGCAAGATTTTGATTTCATTAAAATATCATGATATTAATTTTATAGTCATAACGCTTCGGTGGTCGAATACTCAAAGGCGTCTATATCACAATTGACTGGGACTGCCGTTGACGGGGAGATTGAAATCCATTTAGGTGTACTTTTTTTCCTAAATGATTTTCCACTTTCCCTCCACGCAAATGCGGGTATACTTCCTATAAGTTCAACCATAAATCCATTTTAATTGATTAAGAAATTAGGAATTATAATTTATATTTAACAAACTGACGGAATAAGTTTTATTGGTAAGTTTGATACAATATATTTTGTAAATATTTTAAAATAATACTTGGACCTTATTTTAATATTAACTATCCTATAATTAAACACTCACACTAACACTTTGGAGTATTTATTACATATGTATATACCATGAACGGGTAGTAAGACGGGTGGATAATATGTATATAATAATTACCATCAGTCATGAGGTGGTTTCCAAACATTTCTCGTAAAGCGATGATTGACATTCTTGCAATATGAGCTGTAGCTCCGTCCTGCTGAAACCATGTGGACTCAAATCACTGAATAATTCTCTAGTTCATTGCTAATAAACGTTTAAGCCATGTTGACCTACCGTTCTGAAGTTACAGTCACCGCGTGGTCGTTGTCATCCTAAAAAAAATACGGCCCAATTATTGCTCGCGTTACCGAAAGCTATGTTTGTTAACAAAACCATTTAGATGAAATGGGGCCTCGTCAGACATTCAAATATTTTCCAGGAGACTCTAGTTTTCCTTACATTTTGCTAAAAATTATTCAGCAAAAACAACTCTCCTATTGAAATCACAGGCTTTTAATTCCTGGACTACCTGAATCTTGTACGGATGTAACTTGAGATAGGAGAACAATATTCTGGCCAAAGTAAGGCGAAACAAACCTGATGACACTGCATGTTGTCGTGCAGAACGCTGTGGACTCCGCAAGAACGCTTCTTTCTCAATACTGAACCTACTGTTTCAAAGTCTGAAACCCACGCCTTTACAACGTGAGATGACGGAACCGGATCATGACGTCGAAGTTGAAAGTGACGCTGAAATTCTCGTAGTGCACCTTCATAACAATAAGTGTTTTTGTAAAATGCTTTTACTGCAAACGCTCGATTCCACAACCGACCACTGCTCTATGGTAACTAAATGTAATTGACTGGGGGACATAATGACGTCATCACGTCATACAAACTGAAACTACTATTATATTATTTACCCCTATAAAGACGATTGAGTGACTTGAGGGAAAGATTTTATGTGGGCAAGATGTAGAAGTTTTAGTTGTACACGAGTTTCGGTTGTAAACAATTTATTGAAAATATCATTTTGACAAAGAAATCTGTCAGTTACACTTGGATATGGTGATAGAACCTTGACCTGCTTCAATGGCCGCATTACCTAAGGCGTCACTCTCATGTTAGACTAAACTGCCGATGACAGGGAGCTCGGGGTTTGAATCCCAGTCAGGTTTAAAAAAATGATTTTACACTCTCCCTCCACCCAAATGCGAGACACTTCCACTAAATTCAACCTTCCTTATCCCTAACTCATAAGCGTAACTAATAAATGCGTATTACCTGAGCAGGTATTTAGAAACGACGCTAAAAATATAGAATCCTGGACCTTTGGCTCTATCTCAACCTGACTTTCTCTGCCACCAAAATTAAGAAAAATACTTAAAAAAAAAAGTAATTCACAATAAAACAGTAAAAAAATAAAATAAAAGAAGGTATGGCTGAAGGAAACTGAAACCCGAATAGAAATGTCATAGATGCAGATTTCATTCATAAACGTCTGGTGGTCGTATAGCAAATGAGGGAAAGGAAATTTGCATTTTCATTTTCATGTAAGCTGAGGGGATCCCTCCCCCTCCCGACTTGTGAGTCGAAAGTTGACGCCATCCGGTTCCTTCTAGAGAGTTTCCCACTGCTTTTCTGATTCCGCTAGGTGCAACCCCCACTCTCCCCCTGGTCGAAGGCCAATAAGAGAATAATTATTATTAATGCAGAACTGGATTTCTGTTGCTAATTCAGTCATTGTCTAATAATTTCTCCACTTCTATTGTTGTAGGAAACAAGAAATATGAAACTGTAGAGACTCAAGTAAAACACCTTAGCCCATTTGATAGCGTGTATATGCCTACTGAGCTATTTAAGGGTCCCAGGTTCAATTTTAGACGTAGCTGAAAGATTTGTCATTGGTGAAGTTCGGGCTCCTCCTTTCACGGTGGTTGAATTAATAACCTGGGGGATGGGTGTTGGGTCTATTTTAGGTTTAAGTATAGCTCTTCGTGCCGATGTAATCGATCGGTTTAGAATTTGTACGTTCAATATCTTATGGGCAGCCACACACGACATACAGTCGGTGGCAAGACACCACAAACGACTGACAGTTTGTCAAAAGTCTGAGGTTGTCAACTAGCGGCCGCACACACAACCGATCGCCGTCAGTTTGTTAGTGGCTGTGTTTAGATGCGTGCCATGGGAGATTCAGTTTTGATGAATTTCCAAATATTAAGGTATTCGGCGATATTGATAAAAAAGGGCAAATTAAGTTAGATCCGAAGTATTGGGTTCACCCTTCAAACAGTCAACGATTATTAAAAGGGCGGTTTCATATTTTGTACTTTCAATTTATTTGTAGTTTGTGTGCGCGCTCACGCTTGAATACGGGATTACCATTCCAACGCCGACAGGCAACTAACAATCGTGTTTGTGTGAAGTTGGTTGAACAATGAAACATGTTAAATCTTTTTCACAGGCCTGTCTTTTTAGTGTGTCGTTCGTGGAGCCCCTTAGGATCTATAGTGGAAATTTCGATCGATCAAATTATCTGCCACCGACTGTCTATCATGTGCGGTCACGTTACACGAGGAGCACTGAGAAGCGTTGCAGACGTTTAAAAATACTAGATTATTTATGAAGAGGTTTGATTTGATAGCTTTCCTTTCTCTAGACACCTCTGAGAAAAATTATTGTGATTGTCAATAAATCGAACTCAAGGTTTTGATAAATGTCTACGTTTCATGACACCCTGAAACAAAAAAAAAGTGGTTTTCTCAATCGTCACCCGAGAATGCAAGTGTTCTATGTCCAATTTTTCACTTTTGTGTAAAAGAGCATTGAAGTTTTACCTTGTGTATAAAACCAATGTTACTAGAAGACAACTCGAGCTTGTATCTTCTTAAGTAATTATTTAATAGTCTCAATTTAACCACAGGTGGATCATATGCATTCTAAATAAACGTATACACCAAATATCTCAAATTTAACCATTTTGGAGATAGAACACTTGCATTTTCGGGTGACGCAATGCCGTTTCTCAGTGTGTACCTCGGGCTGGAGCTGAAACTATTTTATCGATTGGGCTGAAACAGTATCTGGGGTTTTCAAAAAGTCTCGCTCAGGGATTTCTGGAATGAGATATAATTCCCTAATTTTAAGGGTAGCTAACAAATTGGCGAAAAGAAAGAAAAAAATCGATTTTCTCGTGATTTTTTCTAACTATTTTGATTAAATTTTATATTCAGACACTGCTTATCATTATAAATAAGATAGAAATTTTCATTTTCCCATAAAAATGACTTTGATGGTAGTTTACATCGGGTATATTTTCCGATTTTCATAATTTTTCAACAACTATTGCAGATACGAAATATCTTATCATTGTAAAGTTGTAGTACTATTAAAGATAAACATTTTCTTTGAAATATGTTTTTATAAAACCAATAATTCCTGAGCTATAAGTAAATATTATATATACTTTTTAATTCAGGTCTTTGAAAATGAATTTGATTCTTATGCTCTTTGGTGGACAAAGATGTTTCTCTTGGCTCAATTTTTCTGTATCAGTGTTTCTATTTTCTAATGCCATAGACATAGAATTTGCAAGAGTGTATATTACATCACTTATGATCTTTGGTTTAATGTTTCTACAAACATTATATGGACCTATTATTAATTTTCATTTCCCAATTCTTACGAGTTTTTATTTGTTAAATGTTCAGTAGTCAAGAGGTCTAAGGTTTCATTCACATGTTAGACTGGCCTATTTAGAGGGGGGGCCGGGGTTCAAATCTTGGTTGAGTCTACTGTGGGTGGTTTTTACTAAATTGTGTATCATTCTTATTACATGTATATGAGGGTAAATTATCTCTAAAATGCATCTTTTCTCATCCCTACCACAGTATAGTAAAATTATCATATATGCTTATAACCTGAACAAATAGTAAGACGTGGTGAAAAATATATTTTCCAATCAACCTCCATGCAAATGCGGCTACACTTAATATAAATTCAACTTTCCTCGGCTTAAACACGTCAGTGTAGTTATCACATATGCTTATATCCCGAACAATTAGTGAGCGCAAAAAACACTTTTGTATTTTGTAAAGTTTTTTTAACCAAGATCCCACTGTACATAATCAAGTATCTGAGTACTGTACTCTGCTTCTTCTGCCCAACACGTCCTCTCTCATCCAATACGGAACATCGGACCGCTTTGTGAACAACAGAAGGGTGCGCTATACCGATAACCGTCAAACGGGGGAGAGCCATTCTCAAACTCCTTTCAAGACCATCATGAGGATGATGGGGCAAGAGAAGACAATGACGAGAGTTGAATGGGGCACCCTAACTCCACACCGTAATACAGTCACGCGAGGTAGACGTTGTTATGATCGTCAAATGGTGGGAGATAGTGAAACAACGTGTAAGGCGTAGAATATGTGAAGGGTCAGCGCGTAGTTTGTCTTACGAGAGCTCATTAGTGTTTGAATACCACCCTGAGACTCTAATACCTGGAGGGTATGTGTTTAGTGCTTAGCTCAACATATATAATATTATAGTGACCCGAAAATGTGGGAACGTGGACTAAAAGTCAGGTCCATTTAGTTTCATTTGTTTTCTTTGGCACTGCGTCTTACTACCCGTTCAGGTTTTATCCCTATGTTAATTACACTAATGAGTTGGGGATTAGGAAGGCTTAATTTATAGGAAATGCACCCGCATTTGTGTGGTGGAAGAGTGGAAAACCATTTAAGGAAAATCATCCTCAGTGAACCCGACCGGAATCGAACCCCGATCTCCCTGTCTTCGGCAGTCTAGTTCAACATGAGAGTAGTGCGTTAGACCACGCGGCCACCGAAGCGGGTTTTAATCTTAATTGAAAGATATATTCTGAAAATTGAAAAATAACACCTGGACATGGGAATCGAACCCGTGTCCAGGTGTCATTTTTCAATTTTCAGAATATGATATCTAAATAGTGTTATCCTCACTAAAATGCATAAATGATAGCTTCGGCTATTTGATTCATTAATTGAAAGAGGCGGGAATATGAGGGTTTGAATCCTAGCAAGCTCTACTGAGATTGTTTATTTTTCCCAAAATGATTAACCCCTCTCTTTTGACAATATACGTTCACAATTGAAGGGTACAGAGGAAAAAGGGGGAAAGTCAAATTTAAACTAAAATTGTTAGACAATCATTAGATTTTTCTAATACACTTTGGATCATGATTAAAGGAGCTCTCTGTTATAGGTTATTTAAATTAATAAAAAAAAAATATTTTATCAGGTATTAATGGGGTTTGAGATATAAAAATTGTTTTTCTGAAAAATGTGTGTAGTGTGACTTCACCAACTCTTTATCTAGTACGCTTCTTTCTCTATGAAATTATACCTTCCTCATCCTTATTAGCCCGTTAGTGTAACTATATGAATAGCCCGAACAATTATTAAAATCAGGTACAAAATAAAATAAGCAGACTAATATTAAACCATAGAAATTATATATATTTGGTATCCCTGACTACTACCCTTTCGGGCTATCCACATTTAACTACATTAATGGTGTAGCTAAAAGGAATATAATTATTTATATTTAATTACTTTAAACATTATTTATTCACTTTTTTTAGTCTAAAGATTCTTAGGCTATTTGTAGTCAGTAATTATTTAAGGCTGTATTTTAAGTTTAGTTTCGGGAGAAAACCAATCCCCCATTCGACCTGAACTGCTTGCTCTTCTCGTAAACCGGAGGAGAAGTTTAGTTTAGTTTATAATGAGTCACAAATCTAGGACGGACAACGCACGGTATTATGATAAAGGACTTTAATAAATAAGTAAAGAATTTGTGGAGAAAAAATCAACCAAAATATGCATTAGAAAAATGAAAAACTCTATTATCCACACCATTGTTATTATTATTATTATTATTATTATTGATGTGTTATGACCCAAGCAGGACCTGACATACGTGGATTCAAAACCAGCCAAGGTTGAAGAATTTTTCTTGAGCGATAAAAACCCGTGGCCCAACTTCTTTCGTGGAGGAAGTAAAGCCGTCGGTCCCATGTCGATTATGGTATGTTAAAGGACCTTGAAAGGTATGTGAAAATACCTTTCCGGCCAATTTATAAAGCCCTTTAGCACTCGCTCTTAGAAATTTAGTGTGGAACCCAACGGGGATTCACCACACTTTCAGAAATCTCAAAGTACATTGGATTTCTACCAGATGTTGCGGCCGGCATTAACCAGCCGAAGGTGCCGAGTGCGCGTCCATCTCCGGATGGGTAGACATCACATCAAACAAACCTTCTGGTTGTTCACTTGAGAATAATAAGATGGATCCGAGCCGGAGAGCATATGGTCCCAATGTAAAAAAAAAAAAATTTGGCCAGGTTTTCCGGTGAGAGGAGGTCGGGGTTCGAACACTAATCGGGTTCACCAGGGTTTATTTGTCCTTGAATGTATTCCTATTCTCCCTCCAAGAAAATTCGGGTACATTTTCTTTAAATAATAGCTTTCTAATTTCTGCAACATTATCGTAATTAATATTATATAGGATGCACCGTTACATGTGGGACCCACTTCAGCAGAGAACAGGACACACAAAACCATGTAAAGAGTTCATGTTAGTATATGTTCCATTTGACCTTGTTTCCGGGTTACAGCCAAATGATTCCACCAAACTGTTTGTAGACCATACTCAATATCGCTCGACCTGTAGACTAGGTATGCTTTATGAGCCATTTCTGGTTATTACAAACATAAGGTATTTTCAAAGAGTGCTGCATTTTATGACACGACAACTTATGGCCTGTATTGATGCCTTGAGGGATTTCACACAATATGGTTTCTGTCGTATTAGTGTTTATGGTACGACTACTAGTTGAATTTTGTCGGCAAAAATGACATAATTTGCCTATGAATAATCTCATCTAAAAAAACATTCCTTCATCGAGGATGGATCGACATTTTATCATTAGTCTAATTTTGTTTACAAACAGCTTCGGTGACAATGAAAGCGTTTACATTGCAATATTAATTTTTAAGCTGAGAGCAATACGCGAGTTGCACGTGGAACAAACAAATGACGGGCAGGCTGCACGTGTTTCCAACGCTGATAAAATACTTTTGAAAAAAAAAGGAATTAAAGTTTAGAAGTGCTTGCGCACCGACAAACTCATTCAGAGGACCTAATAAAACTTAACCAAATTTGTTAAGTTTTTAACTCGAGGTCTATTCAAGAACTTTTATATTTCAGGTAGAACACCTTCAAAATTTTAGGGTCGTATTATGTGTGAGGCCCTACTATATTCGATCCAATAAGGTATTTAGTTATAATATTACTCCAGTAACGAAATCAGTATATCGTTGTCAACTTCACTCGCCATTATTATTTTGACTATCTAGCACTGAGTTATTACGATAACAAGAAAAGAAAAGAGGCTGCCAGACAATTGTTTCGTGGGTTCATGTGAAAAGGTCCCATTCCTTCCAACAGTCCACTACAAGTCATCCGGCCAAACCGCCGGACACAACAATAGGATATTTTAGCGAGGACATCCAACGAATACACGAGTCGGGCTGACTTTTGATCGGACGACCAAACATTCAGATCGTGTGAAAGATGCCATAACACCTTATTTATTAATAGACACACGACAAAAGCTGGTACAACAGAAACAGTTTCGTGTGAAAAGGCACTAAAGATTATATTGCATTTTTTCATTGTTATTGTGTCTCCTCCTGTCAATCACGGAAGTGATTTCCACATGTTATGGTAAATCCGGTATAGATGTGTGTAGCCTGGAAGGGATATTAAGATGCAGTAATAGAAAAGAAAAATAATCTATATTAATACAAATCTAATGTGTCTATACATACGTATTCACTCTTATATCTGTCCAGCGAATGTTTAGTACTTCTCAAACTTGAAAACTAACGAAAAACTTAATAATTCTTACTCGTCGACATGTTATTTTCCTTTAAAAAGCAAGGAAAACCTGGAATATAGATTCCAATATCAAATCCGAAGATAAATGGCGGATTAAAATACAGTGACCTGGGTTTACGATTTGGTTGATTTGTATTAATATTAGTTAACAAATATTGTTTCTTTGGTCAGTGAAAATTTTACAGTTAACGTTAAACATATTTAGTTGAGCTTAAATTTACATAGATATGTATTAATAAAAACCGATTACTACTCTAATTAATAGAAAGCTAACACTGTAGAGTAACAAATGATATAGCCTTATAAATAAAACTAAAGTTTGTTTGTTAATTTATGTGTGTATTTGACATATCCATCCTAGAATTCCAAAACTTATATTTCAATTCTTTTTAAAGCACCCCATTTTACTACCCTTTCGGTTTGTACGTCTCTATAATATAGTTACTATGTGTTGGAGCTATGGAAGGTTGAATTTAAGAGTAAGTATACCCGCATTTTCTTGGAGGGATAGTGGAAACAATTTAGGAATATCCGTCCTCAGTACATTATTATTAGCACTGCGTCTTACTAACCTTTGGGCTATACGCACTTACGCTAATGGGAAATGGTAGAGTGATTGTGAGATGAAATGGAGGACCTACAGTTTAACGTGGAATCCGAACCATGGTGGAGACCTGGCATTTCACACATTCACAAGCTGTCCTTAGTACACTCGATTGAGATTCGAGCCCCAATCTCCCCGTCATCGGCAGTCCAGTCTGTTGCGAGTGTGATACCTTAGACCATGCGGCCAACGATGTAGGCTATTTAAAATTTAAATCCAAATAGAAAATACAGAAAATATACACGATCAGCTATTTATGGATCACATTAGGAAGTAAAAAGTGTTTTTTTTTGTAATTGTATATTTTGACGTCTGACTAAAATTAATATTGATAGATTTTTTATTATGTTTTAAATGTTTTTGATCATAGATATATTATAATATATTTTGTATTAATTCAGTCTAGACCCAAATAAATTGAAGCTTATTTGGGTGATGCAGGCGACAGACATAATGATACTGCATTTGTTTGCAAGAATGAAAGCGTGATTGACCGTATTTCGATTTGCTTGAGAAGTTAGCCCAACTTAACATTCATTTCCAAATATAAGGTTTTGTTGTGTTAGATTGGCCTGTATTAACATCTGCCTGTCATAGATAGGTTTTAAAACTAATATTGTGTAACTAATTCAACGGTTTACTATATTATTACTATGGTAGAATGTTCATTATTGATGTACATTACTTAGATTTTTGCCTCGGATTTATTAATAGATTAGGAATTTTCTTCAAAGTGTAAAACTAAACGAATTTAGTTTATTTCTACAAATTATTATTTCTAAACGACCTATATTTTATTCCAAACATTAATATTTGAGTTTATTGACTATTCTTGTTGGTTGATTAAAATATTCTTTGTAAAAGTTGAATCTTTGTGATCACAAGGAATCTTTTGTCAGAGAAACAGGACACAACAAAATTTGAGATTGAAATCCAAGGTCTTTCAACACAATAATACAACTCCACCGAAACTGTGTTCATTTGGGGCCTGAGGTGATAATAATTATCTAATTCTGAGACGAAACATTTATTTAAATTAATATGTTAAGCAGGTCTTTCACGACACAGTAAATATAAAGGTCTCTACCAACTTAAATGGCATGAATGAAATCATCTCGAGGAAATTTGTAACCGAACATTAGCTGCATGCTTTCCCTTCAACAAGCGCACGGATGTTTAAAGACAAGAGAAGGGAGGGAGGGGGGGACGAAGGAAATTAAGGGGGTTTGTAGTTGGGGTAAGGGATAGGGGAGTTGGATATTAACTATTCTCCCTTCTTTACTCCCCAAATCCCTTACAGAAATACATATCCCAGGTCCGCCATGGTCGAAGATCACGCTGGTACATTCTAAGGCTATTCAGGACCTTAGTAACCTATGGGAGAGATGGCCGGGGGAGAGGTGAGGGTTGGAAGAATTGCTTCCAACCCCTTCTTCTCAACACCACAATGTCTCCATTCCCGTTCAATGTTCTTATTATTAATGAATCGGCCCTCCTTTTAGAGGCAAAGGCGCAAGCATGTACGAAGCATTGGCTTCGTATTTCCCCTCTTTACCTCAACCTCACCCCCTTCTTCCCCTGTAGTTTTTACCCCTCCCTCCCTTAGCTTGAATCTTACCCCAAACTATGCCCGGTATGTTAGATTTTGAACGTGAGTTCCCTCGTATCATCCCTTCACGCGCCTTCTTCTTCGCTCGATGAAAAGTGTGTAGATGGGCTTTGAAAGACAATGGACGAAATGGCTTTTCTTCCCTGGCTGTATTAGTAGAGAGCCTTTCCCGTGAATATAGGCGCGGTTTTTTTTACAAGCTAGGAAGGTTTGTAGCCTACATTATGATCCAAACAAGAAACCCTTAGGACATAATCGTCGTTTCTTCTTCACGAGGTGATCAAGAGAACATCTTTCAAGGGAAGCGATGGCTCGGAGAGAGGCACACATTATTTGATTGACATTACAATAGACTCAAAACGGCAAATAATTTTGTGGTTGTAAAACATGATTTATTGATGGATGTTAAAAAAAAAGTACCACGAAAATATAATGTCAAAACTAAAATTATAAATATTATTTTTGTAGCTTTTTTCTACCGATGAATGTTTGATACTTGGTAACAAATAGTGCTATATTTGATACATTTTACCAAACCATTGAAACAACTTATTTTAGAGATACCGGGATCTATGTTTGCATGGTTTATAATCTCGCTCTTGCATTAGACTGGATTTCTGATGATTGAGGTATCAGTGTTTGATTCCCGATAGGGCGTACTAAGAGTGGTTTTTACTAAATAGTTTCCTACTAAAACCCCTTTTAATAATAATAATAATTAATGTGAGAGGGAGGTAAAACAATCGACGATAGCATTTGTATGCAAGAGTGAAGTTACATACTCCCCCAACCCCACCGCCCGTTTATTCACACCCTAATTGTTACGTATTTTATGGATATTAAAATAAAAATATATATACACTATGCACAATAACTAATATTCTAATCTCCAAACTTACATGTGCTTCATAATGGTCTAAAATAGATAAAATAAATTTATTCCAAAACACCATAAGCCAATAATTTGACCATTGTTTTCATGTTTTGTATCTCTAAAAAGTCAAGTCCTGCTATCATTAATAAAAAAGTAAGAGTTTCATGGAACTCTGAATACTTCAACGTTGCTTCAAATAATCGTCAACCTTGAGTTTCTTTGAAAATACTTCAGATTTGACAAATACGACGCTTTACTAACAAATAATTATTGACAGTTAAAATACTCATTTATGTTCACATCTTGCCATTATGAGCTGTTACGCACATTATAAATTAATTTTCACAGACACAATTCTGTGATAGCTTAAGTGGGTGTTTTGACAAGTTTTAGGCTTGAATATGATTAAAATGTTTTCAATAAAACATTTTATATTTGCCTTCTTAGCTATATTCCTAGGCACAGCACATTGTTTTTATTTTGCAATAAATCAAAATTGTAAGAATATTTGAAATTTGATTTGCCTTTGGGAATATTTCGTAAATTCAATCCGGCTTCGCTTCAAATAGAGAAATTGCTTTTCGCATACCTCTACTACAAAGTAATCCAGCACAATCTCTCTCTCTCTCTCTCTCTCCCCCCCCCTGAAACCCACACCAAAAGCCATACTCTCCTGCACATCCCAGGCCACGCCACAGCTCCCCCTGAAACCCACACCAAAAGCCATACTCTCCTGCACATCCCAGGCCACGCCACAGCTCCCCCTGAAACCCACACCAAAAGCCATACTCTCCTGCACATCCCAGGCCACGCCACAGCTCCCCCTGAAACCCACACCAAAAGCCATACTCTCCTGCACATCCCAGGCCACGCCACAGCTCCCCCTGAAACCCACACCAAAAGCCATACTCTCCTGCACATCCCAGGCCACGCCACAGCTCCCCCTGAAACCCACACCAAAAGCCATACTCTCCTGCACATCCCAGGCCACGCCACAGCTCCCCCTGAAACCCACACCAAAAGCCATACTCTCCTGCACATCCCAGGCCACGCCACAGCTCCCCCTGAAACCCACACCAAAAGCCATACTCTCCTGCACATCCCAGGCCACGCCACAGCTCCCCCTGAAACCCACACCAAAAGCCATACTCTCCTGCACATCCCAGGCCACGCCACAGCTCCCCCTGAAACCCACACCAAAAGCCATACTCTCCTGCACATCCCAGGCCACGCCACAGCTCCCCCTGAAACCCACACCAAAAGCCATACTCTCCTGCACATCCCAGGCCACGCCACAGCTCCCCCTGAAACCCACACCAAAAGCCATACTCTCCTGCACATCCCAGGCCACGCCACAGCTCCCCCTGAAACCCACACCAAAAGCCATACTCTCCTGCACATCCCAGGCCACGCCACAGCTCCCCCTGAAACCCACACCAAAAGCCATACTCTCCTGCACATCCCAGGCCACGCCACAGCTCCCCCTGAAACCCACACCAAAAGCCATACTCTCCTGCACATCCCAGGCCACGCCACAGCTCCCCCTGAAACCCACACCAAAAGCCATACTCTCCTGCACATCCCAGGCCACGCCACAGCTCCCCCTGAAACCCACACCAAAAGCCATACTCTCCTGCACATCCCAGGCCACGCCACAGCTCCCCCTGAAACCCACACCAAAAGCCATACTCTCCTGCACATCCCAGGCCACGCCACAGCTCCCCCTGAAACCCACACCAAAAGCCATACTCTCCTGCACATCC
>CABFOV010001089.1:70628-135223 GCA_902141375.1 Timema poppense
GGGGTTGATTTAGGTTGGGCTCAGATAGTCGAGTAAAATGTTCGATACAGGCATGAGTATATTTGGTTAAATTTGATTATAATTCCGGAATTTTTTAATATATAGTTCTAAAATAAAAATAAATTTACCGAGTATTTTATTTAGAAACTATTTATTTATAATATGTATATAAAATTAAACGCACCAAGCAAAATATTATAGGTCTATTATTGAATTAATATGATAGACTTGTAGAAAATTTAAGCACAAATAAAAGTAAAAAACTTTAACACATGCTTACAATAATTACTTCAATATTTTCACGGCATATTTCTCAGGAAGTGGTAGTATTTATTATTACCGCGTCTTACTACCCATTCAGGTCATACGCTTAAGTACTAATTACGCTAGAGGGTTAAGAATTGGGAAGGTTGAATTTAAAGGAAGTGAACCTACGTTTGCTGGGAGGTAGAGTGAAAAATCATTTAGTAAAAACCTAGTTCACCCGACCGGGATTCGAACCTTGATCTCCCGTCCTCAGTAGTCTAGTTTATCATGACTAGAGCGATGGCTAGCTACTCCATCGAGGCAAGTATTATTATTATTATTATTAGTAGTAGTAGTAGTATCGCGTCTTACTACCCGATCGGGATATACGCACTGACGCTAATGTGTAATGGTAGGGTGATTGTGAGATGAAATGGGGGACCTACAGTTTAGCGTGGGATCCAAACCACGGTGGAGGCCTGGCATTTCACTCATTCACAAGTTGTGATTAATACACGTCTTGTCAGAGGTGAAGGAAGGGTTTGACAATCAGATAAATATGTGACGGGACCTAGGATTGAACCCCGGAGCCTCATCATAGAAGTCTGACACTTTATCGCTGTACGCCAGATCACCTGACAAGTAGTATTAGTAGTAGTAAGACTAAAGTTAACTTACTGTATGTGATGCCAACATAATTGAGAAAGATGAACGTTGGCATAATTGAGGCTTTTTTTTTAGAAGCGCGTCTTACTACCCATTCTGGATGTACACATATGCTCTAAAACCATTAAGTAATAAAAACCTCAGTTCACCCGACTGGGACTCCAACCCCGATATACCATTCATCGACAGTCCAATCTATTATGAGAGTGACACCGTTAGACCAATCGAACAGCGAAGTGGGCTGACTGAATCCAATTTCCTGTATACATATTAATGTGTATATGTGTTTTTGGGCTACAACCCTCGTATTTCAGTTTGTGGAAAGATTAGTCAGTACTAATGGGGTCGGTGACCTGGTGGTCTAGGGGTAAGGTGTCAGACTTCTATGCTGGCGGCCGGGGCTCAATCCGCGGTCCCGGCAAAGATTTATTTGATTACCAAACCCTTCCTTCACCTCTGACAAGACATCTTGTGAATGTGAGGAATGCCAGGTCTCCACCGTGGTTCGGATTCCACGTTAAACTGTAGGTCCTCCATTTCATCTCACAATCACCCTACCATTACACATTAGCGTAAGTGCGTATAACCCGAACGGGTAGTAAGACGCGGTGCTAATAATAATAATAATAATAATGTGCCATTGCCCAGAGGACGCCCGAATGTACTACTTGTACATCCTTTCCGTGTAGGCTATTTCCACGAGCTGATGGTGATAGGGAATGGGGGTGTGGAACCAATGGAAATTTTTATTATTACTTATTTATTTGAGGTATTTATAATGCACTTTCTGAACCGACTAATTATATCAGAACACGAAAATTTCTATGAGCAAGAGCGGAAATGTTGTCGGAAAAGGGATCTTTACATAATTTCCAGGATTATTTTTCATGCCATAGTCGACATGGGACTGATGGATTTAATTTCCATTCGAAGGAAGTTGTGCTACATATTTCTATCGCTCAAGAAAAATACATCGATCTCGTTTAGGTTTGAACCCAATAACATCGGGCTCTGAGGCAAACACTTTACCTCAAGACCACCAAGGTCGACATGTAGAAATTATTAAACCTAACTTAAGCCTAACCAAGCAAACCCTGGTGACAGTAGGAATAATTCCCATTTCAAACAAATTACTTATGGTATTATCCAGGAATGGAACCTGTGACCCCCTAGGTGTGTAGCCAGGTATACTAGCCACTATACCACGAGGCAGTTTTTTCCTGGTTAGCCTTATTATTACAACTTCCCGAGGAAGATGAAATGGAGTCGAAATATAAGTGTTAGTGGTTTATACTTTCATTCATATTTAAATTCTCTTTGACAGTCTCTGTGCTCTAGTAGTCAGATTTCCTGGCTACGGATCCAGAGGTCCCGTGTTTGATCCCAGGTGCTTTCAGATTTTCTGTTAAACAATGGGTCTGGAACGGGGTCAACTCAGCTTCGTGAAGTGAAACAAAGAGCTATTTGAATACAAAAGTAGCGGCTCTGGTCTATAAAACTGAGATTAGTGGCTGGAGGGTATGTTTTTCTGGCCAGTTAACAACGACACCTCCTATCTGCATAAGTTGGCACTGCCTTCGCCAAAATACAGCAGATGCACACTTAATATGACTAGATTGTGGTCTGATTTATTTAAGAATTCCGCTGTATATAAATATATACATATTTATATATATATATATACATCTATATTTGCGCGCACGCGTGTGTGTGTTTGTGTGCCGAATTCAGAGGAACTTTTACCAACATTTGTAAGAATGGATAGTTAGGGAAATCATCCTCAGCGCACCCGATAGTAATTTTAACGTCTAATTTCCCGCCACCGTCAAACCAGACCAAACTATCTTACCGATTAGACTGCCCGTCCATTGATAAGACAAACACAAAGTAACGGATCACTTCTTGAAAGACGGGGACATTTACAACAATGCTGGTTCAAAATTATAATAGGACCTACACAACAATGCATTATTATGTTTACGTAAATCTGAAGGAACACGTATTTTTTTTCTGTTGCGAGAGAAACACTCCTCTTCGTTTGGCAAGAGGGTAGAATTTGATTACTCGCTAAACGAAGAGCTTGGAATAATTCCTTTCCCTTCCCATCGCGCAGATTGTGAAGACGACTGGTAAGGTGAAGATAAATGTCGCAGATTCCACTTAATTATTGGAAATTGTCTTGCAACCAGCAGCGTCATAGATAAATGTAAAGAGGATCTCGTAAGTAATATTTTTATCACCTCGTCACCTATTTAGGATATACGTATATTTAACATTTTAGAAAACGTTCTAAAGTAGTTTAGAGTAGGGAGTAGTAATAATTAAAGTTAAAACTTAAATAGAATGCTCTAGAAAAAGCTATAAAATAATATAGAAAAATTGTGATTTAATGAATTAGATATTCAAAATTGGTAGATATATTAAGTGATATTAAAATTCAAAAAGATTGTTTATAATTTCCTTCTAATAAAAAAACAAATGGTCAAGTATGAACATTTTAAATATGTTAATATAGCATCATCAACAGAACTAAAACATAAGTTGACTACAAGTCTAAAATACAAGTATTACATGTTAGAAATGTGTTACAAAACACGATACCATAAAGTAAGGACAATGCAAAGTTTGAAGTTCAATTATGTTGCAAATAAAAATTGTAAAATTAGAATTTATAGGTTAACATCTACCATTTGAAATTTAAATAGAATGATTATGTGTTCTTGTTATAAAGGTTTTGAAGAATATAATATAGAGTGGAACATAAATAAGGTTTTAAGTCAATATGTTAGGTTAATAAATTATGAAATTTCAAAGTGATGTATAAAACCTAAGCCTTATCTTATTCCAAGTCCCATTACTCCTTGTGATATCAGCAATCGATAGATGCTAAGTTATATTCTTCCGACATGTTTCGGTGTACGTATATATGATAATTACTCGAATGTGGTAGGAATGAGGAAGGAAGCGTTATAGAGATAATCTGACTTTATATGTGTGGGAGGAGAAAGGGAAACTATGTTAGTAAAAACCACCATTAGTATACTTAACCGGGATTCAAACTTCGATCTTCCCGTCATTAGCGGACCAGTCTAACACAAGTGCCTTAGACCAATTGGCCACTGAAGCGGGTTACAAGTCATACGATACCTCTAGAAATTGTAGGTGTGGGGACATAGTGTTGTGTTTCAGAGGTGTCTAAATTTTACACAATAGGCCCTACTAGGAATTTTAAGTATAGATCACACTTCGCCTTTTATTTTTGCATTTTTCAAAAATTCATGTGTAAACAAATTACCCTTTTCTAATTTCAAACTTCTACTATACATTAAGTTTTTATGATTATTTTTTATATCTAATAAAATATTTAATACGTTTTAACTTAGATACGTTATAAATAAAACACATTACTTATTAAAGAGTAAAATTATGCTTTAATTAAAATACATACAGGATGGGACAGAAAGTATTAGACACATTTAATAACACAATATCTTTACTATTATAGCCACTAAATGCTTCAAATTAATCTTAAAATATCATGGTTGCTACACACAGGGAAAACCTGGGGAAATTAGAAAATTTTATAATAAAAGTTTTGTTGTCATCTTAAATAACCACAAAAGATTGACAATTTTCTACACACCCTTGAATTATTAATTTCTTAAGATGGCTACGATTATATGCGCTCCTCGAAACTTAACACATTTTTGGCAATGTTTATCGTTGAATTGATTCAACCTCCACCATCATTGTTTAAGTTCCCGAATTGCCCTCGGACGAGTCGCGTGGACATGACTCTCTAACATGCCCCACAAGAAAAAGTTCAGAGCTGTTCAAATTGTTTAACGTGGTGGCCAGGCGATCTCCCCAAATCAGGAAACAAGGTGCCCAGGAAACATTGCGTGACCTCTTTCTGACCACTGAACTGCAACGTAAGAGAACGGATACCAACAACATGTTCTTCCATCAAGCTGGGGGCAACGGCCCATACAACCCGAACATCGGCCTACTCCGAGGACAGACTATCCTCTGGCTGGCCGCCCAGCTCCGTCACAACCCAGACGGCCAACACGGAGTTTTTATTGTGGGTCATGTTCATGTGATTCGGCCAAGGAGAGTTCAGGAACTTAAAGCAATTCAGCAAGAGACATTGTGTAAAGCCACGTCAATGTATAACATATTATAATAGTGACATTGTTAGAACATTGTTTAAAAAAAATTAACAATTAAAAGATATGTAGAGAATATTCTATCATTTTTTATTTTAAGTTTAATTTTAAGTATTTAGTAGTTAAAATAGTAAATATATAGTGTTATTAAAGGTTTCAACACTTTCTGCCTCGCTTTGTATGATACAGTTCTTACCCTCAGCGATAGGAACGTGGATTAAACGTCAAGCTTATTAATTTGTATTTTCAGGAAAGAGAGGGTTGGGGTGTGGTTAAGTTATATTTTCAATTATTCTCACTCCTTCACTTTTCTCATAATTAACTCATTTATATGGTAACATTAGGATATATTGGATGGGTACTAATATACTATCCATATGTATACGTATATATGTAGATATATAATAATATATATAGTATATATTTAATATAGTCCTATATATAAATATATTAAAACAAATATATATATATTACATAGGCCTATATATAAAATATATATAAACAAAAATATATATATTATATTAATAAAATGAAGAGTTTGTCTCTCATGAGCATTGCATGATATCTACCGCAAGCAGAAGTCTGAAATTTAAAAATTAGTATATCCTGTTCACAAAAATGTACACCTTGAAGCCAGAAATTAAAAATTTTGATTGGATTCTCAAAATCAATCAAAAAAGAATGACGGTATATTAACGCCACGAGATAGATTTAGTACTACATATCCTACAGTTGTGCAATGCGGGTTTTGGTAGCCCTTGTGCACAAACACTTACACCTGTAGCAGGAATGTTAAAATTAACCTGCTTACTTAACATTTTTACATACTTAAAAAAAATTGGTTATATTTATTTTTTACCCTTTTCGCACTTTTTACACCTTTTTAACCTAAATATTTCTCCCGAGCAAAGCTAGTATAATAGATAATTAAGTCTTTCTTAATTTAGATTCTTGTAGGTTCGAGAAATATAGCTACTAAATATAAATAGATTATTATTCTCCCATGGAGATTACAAAAAACTAAACCTAAGCCTTAAACTTGAATTTGTATGGTAAAAATAAGACGAGAAAATGTATTATGAATTTGTAAGTAAGAGCTGTTTGATTTTATTGTCACGGATATTGTTGTTTTATGAATCTTGCCTCAAGTATGAAGACGTATTTATGTCTCGAGAAACTTTTCTTCCTTTCCTTCTTCCAAGACTCTTGGAAATGTTGCAGTCAAATGCGGCGGGGGGTTGGGACGGAGGAAGGGGGGGGGGTTACTAACGAGATCTCAACCGACGACAAATCTGAGGGGAAACCTATATTTTTCACAATATTCGTTCCTTAGGAAGTTACTTGCTCTCCATCTCTTTAATTGTCAGCTGTTTTGGTGGGAAGCAAGAGCCTGCCTGAAGAGATACCTGAGGCACTAAGAGATAAATATTAAAGAAAGTGTTTAGGAAAGAGTGACCCGCTTTAGTGGCCGCATGATATAAGGCATTAACCCGCCTCGACGGCGTAGTTGGCTAACGCGCTTGTCGTGTTAAGCTCGACTGCCGAGGACGGGTAGATCGAGGTTCCAATCTCGGTCGGGTGAACTGGGTGTGGTTTTTCCTAAATGTTTTTCCACTCTCCCTCCACGCAAATGCGGGTTCACTTCCTCTAATTCAACTTTCCCAATTCCTAAAATCCATTAGCGTAATTAGTACTTAAAGCGTATAGCCCGAACGGGTAGTAAGACGCGGTGCTAAATAATAATAATAATAATATAAGGCATTACTATCGCAATAAATTAGACTGCCAATGACAGGAAGACTGTGGTTCGATCCCGGTCGGGATTACTGAGGATGGTTTCCCCTAAATGGAATACCACCCTCTCTTCACACACATATGAGGACACATCCTCTAAATTCAACCTTCCTCATCCCAAACCCACTAGCGTATTTAGTACATAAGCGTATAACTCGAAAGGACAGTAAGACATGGTGCTAGTAAAAATAAATAAAAAAAAAGAATCAATGCATTAAAAAAAAGATTAAGTCAACATTCTAAATAAACCAAATAATTTACTATTTATTAAATGTGTGGTGTGTCGGTCATGGGGAGATCGAAGTTTGGATTCCTACACGATGTTCTGAGGGTGGTTTTCATAAATGCTTTTCCAATCCTTCTCAATGCAAATGTTGGAATATATCTTCTAAATTATATCTTTCGCTTCCCTGCCACATCATAATAAATAATAACAGTCTTCATATGCGTATAGCCCGAACGGGTATTGAGGTTAAAACAAAACAAACTACAATCAATTTACATTTATCATAAATCTGCTGAAATTTACCCAACCAGGTTTTTACGAGGCCAATTGAAAGGTTTCAATTGTTATTACTACCCCCAACCCTCCTCTCCCTTGGTTTCCAAAGGGTGTAGGTTAAATTATAATATAGGGCCGTAGTGTAATCAGTCAAAGAATTTTGAACTGTTAAAAAATACACAATAAAATATTAATCTATACATATAAAAACCATTTTATGGGGTATATTTACTTTTCATTGTTAACATAAACAATTTACAAAACAAGGATGGACACATCGGCCGTGTGTCTGCAGGGTATTGACGCTCCTTTACCATGTGACCACATTGTACCATCGTGACGTAACATGTGACGGAGAGAGAGGAACGAGTTGGGAATGACAGTCGATCAAAAGCTCAACTGCCGGAAATGATTCCACCGTCCTTTTCAGGGAGATGGGGGAACGGAGGGGAATAGTGTTTATTTACAGGCTCCTTTCAGATCTGCTTCGAAAGCAGTGTCGTGGAGGGTAAGCAGAGTTAGTTTAAATTGTTCCCATCACTCTGTAGAACTCTCATTGGTCAGGTATAAACATTCCCGTTATAAGTGTTTAGAGTAGAACCTAAATATGATTGTTTAGATGGGGAAAGAGTGGGTGAGAACATGTCACAGGCGCAGTACTAACAAGTTCTGCCTAACCTGGCAGCAATCCACGACACGACACTGTTCTGAAGTAAAGCATCTGTTAATTTAGAAACCAAATACATAGTGGATTGTTAATTTCATTAAACAAACTTACCCGAACGGATAGTAGGTTGCGATGCTAAAAAAACAAAAATAAAATTAAAAATATGATTTTATTTTTATTTTACCCATCTACGCTACACACTAGGTAGGATTGGAATGAGGAAGGGGTAGTTTAAAGGAAATGTAACTGAATTTGCTTGGAGGGAGGGTTGGGAACCATTTAGGAACAAAACAGCCTTACTATATTTTGTCTGGATTTGAACCCTTTTCCTCCCCGTCACGGAAAAAACAGAATATGTGAGCCTAGTATTTAGTTGGCGTGCACATTGATGCGGGTAGTAGATAACATATCAACTAATGAGTATTAAGTTGTTACATTTAATCATTTAGAGAATCCGTGTTGAGCCAGGAAGAGTCCAAGTTTCTTAAGGAGGTATGTGACGCGTGTTAATGCTTCAGCTACAACAACTATGTTTTAATACCCGCTTCGTTGGCCGCGTGGTCTAACGCGATACTCTCGCAGTAGATTAAACTGTCGATGACGGGGAGATTGAATTTCGAATCTCGGTCGAGTGTATCAAGGGTGATTTTTACAAAATAGTTTTTCACTCTCCCTCCACACATATATGCGGATACACTTCGCATGAATATAAACTTCCCCATCCCTAAAACCACTAGCGTAATTAGTACATAAGCGTATAATCCGAACGGGTAGTAAAACGAGGTGTTAACATTTTAAATATATATTTTTTAGTTTTAATTTCCTATTTATTTGACTGAATTTACTGAAGTACCTATTTATATTAACGAATACACCTAAAATAAGAAAATAAAAATAAATTAGGTTGTTAAATTTTGTATTAACAATAATTTTAAAGCCCTGCTTTAATTTTGACTATTTATGTTGTGATCCAGGGTTTACCATTTAATAAAATATATTAAAAAATCTGTAAAGGACGATGACTCTTAAAACTACTTATATAAAATATATTACATAGTAAAATTTATTTGGGGTTTGAAATATATTAGGTGGTCGACACTCCTAGGATTCCACTTAGAATAAATAAAAAAAAACAAAAAAACTCTTTACTCGGCCAACACCCTCGTGGCACGATGAGCTTTAAAACTCTAGACCACGCTTTCTGGATGATGCTTGCTAATTTTTTTAATATGGGCACTACCTACAAGAATGGTACAATCGAATTCCCTACATGAGTTGGGGAAAATATATAGAATACTACTTTGATCAATGTAAATCAAACGAATCACTGAGTGAATTATATTAGGTGAAACTACAATTTTAAAAAAACAACAATTATTGCAACTTTCTGTGGGCTATTATTTTTAAATCAATGTTTCCACAACCCAATCCTACCTATGGACGTCCAAGTAAATACACTACTAAGATTACAACTGAGAACATACTAATTATAATAAAAAGTGTATAAATAATATAAGGGTTAAACACCTTAGCTCAGTACCGTGTCTGCCTACTGAGCTAAGGGTCCCGGGTTCCATTCCTGGCATGGCCGAAAATTTATCATTGATGAAAATATGTGTTTACCCTTTCATATCGATAAATTAATGGATGGGGACTAGATGCTGCGCCTGTCCTAGTCTTAGTGATGGATGTAAAATATAAATATATGTATTATTATTTTGTCTATCTGATCAGACTTATGTAAAAATGGAAGGATGGATAGTGAAATCGACAGAAGGGTGAATGCATCTCAAAGAGTAGTTGGATGTATGTGGAATTTTGCAAAGAATGAATTTATATCGAAAGAGGAAAAGATGGCAGCATATAAAAGTATGTTACCGCCAACATTGTTTTATGGATGTGAAGTGTGGGTTTATCGGGAGGAACACAAGAGCATAGGGAAAGCGGTTGGTACGAGATATCTAAGAAATGCATATGCTAAATCTCGTATGGACAGAGTCAGTAATGAATGGGCGTTGAAGGAGTGCGGTTTGAAAGGGAATCCATTAGGTAAATGTGAAAGAAGTGCCTTACGTTGATTTGGGCATGTTAAGAGAATGAATGTGGATTGAGTGACGAAGCAAATATATGAAAGTAGAGTGTGTGGATCAAAAGGGGGGAGTAGGTCATGTTGCTAAGTGTTGTAAACGAATGTGTGAAAAAAGTAAACACTGAGAGCTTTAAGAATAAAAGAGCATGTATGACTCGGTGTATGGATGTTGTTGAAGCGAAGGTACTATGGAAGGCTAGGGAAGTGTGGAGAGATTTAGTGAGTATGTATAAGTATGGAGGTTTTTTTTTAGATATATGTACAGTTTATTCCCTACCCTATAGGGGTACGATGTGATTAGGTATACATGTATGTAATAAATAAAACATTGCTTCGGTAGATACGTTAAGTTTAATCGTCTACACATAGTAATCTCAACAGTTCTTAAATATTTATCATATGCACCGCATAATTCGATAAGTAATCATAGAATCTAACGATAACTTTTGTCTCGTGTCATTTAAAAAAATTATGGTAAAATGCCAGTATGGTCATGAATAATATTCAAGAACTGTTGAGATTACCTTGTGTACAAACAAAAATTTAACTATATACTGATGAGAAATGTTATATATTTTGACCATTAACAAATATTACTATAAAAACTGCAACAATTCTCGCACCTCTGTCTATCCACATTTAAGGCTACAAGAGCCATTTAATTTAAAAGCTTACTCACTATAGTATATAGTTTCCCTGAAACATCACCAAAACGGTACAGAAACCTTAACCAAGGAAATCGTTAAAGGTGCAAATTCACATTTGATAGGAGACAAATTCAACGATGCTTCTCTAAATTATTTTTACTAGTTAGTCCAATAAAAAAGCGTTTTAATACTCGCCGGAGCATTACGTAATCTGTGAAATATGTATTCACTTTTTCTCCTTGTTGGCTTTAGGCCCAAGGACGAAGGGTGTTCCTATCCTTTACAATAAGGGATGATGGCCAAACCACTGACCAGGAGGGCTTACAAATGCTCCGTAATTAATTAAAAAACTTTCCAAAACCGAGTAATGATATATATTCATACCTATTAACATTGTATTTTTTTCAATTTAGTAAATCTTTATTATGATGTGGCAGGTTCCACTCCTACAAATATTATGTTTTTTATTTTATTGACAAAAATAAATTTACTTATTTTCTTACTTTATGGTATTAAGGACTCGAAGGTTCACTGACGCACTTAACAAAAGTACGCCACCTATAATTATCTTGATAGTTCTATCTAGTCCACCTTATTACACCTTATCCCTATCTTGAGCTAGCTCTATCCAGTCCACCTCATTACTCTCTATCCCTACCTTGAGCTAATTCTATCAAGTCCACCTCATTACATCCGATCCCTATATTGAGATAATTCTATCCAGTCCACCTCATTACACCCTATCCCTATATTGAGCTAATACTATCCAGTCTACCTCACTACACCCTATATAGTTTAAGTCCATTCTAATGTTATCCTCCCATCTGTGTCCAGATCTTCCCACTGGCCTCTTCCCAATGGGTTTACCAGTTAATACCCTGAACACGGTTTTCATGTTTTCATGTGCATCAAAGAAATTTGTTGCAATTTCATTTCGTACAGTTTTTTTATTTGCCACTGCGTCTCACCAACCGTAGTACTAATTGCGCTAATATATTAGGAATAAAGAAGGAATGAATTTAAAGTAAGAGTGACCACATTTTCATAGGGTGAAATTGGAAATATATTTATAAGAAACCCCCCCCNAGTACACTCGACCGGAATTCGAACCCCTATCTCCCTGTCATCGGCAATCCAGTCTATTGTAAGAGTGGTGCCTTCAACCATTTGACTACCGATGTGGGTCTTACACTATATACTCGTGTATGTATATATATATTTATTTTAGCACCTCATCCTACTAAACATTCGGGTTGTACGCCTTCTTACGCTATAAACCTGCCAACAAATATTTGTGAGAATTAACACGTACCATAGCTTAATTACTGGAACACTTTCGAAACGATTTTAGTTTTTTTAAACTAAATTGTTGACTTTAGTTTAATTTGCTAAGTAACCAAATCCATTAACAGCTACTTTTATAAAAACTTATATAAATGTTATTTATATTTACATTATTTTTAAACACTAAATTAATTGTAAAAAAAAATATAGACTGGGAGAAAAATTATGATATTAACTGTGATTCAGAGGTTCAAAACCAACTAACGCTGCTACTGATAGCAAGAATTTTACATCTGTAATTGAGTAAGATAAACTTTTTTTTTAAATAAAAACTTTTTTACATTGAGAATCCCTCTGTCTTTCCCCTTTCCATTCCATCGGAGAACTCCAGCAGACAACAGAGAGAGAGAGGGATTTTGTTTTTGTGCCATTTATCGTCTTCTCCTCATGGCGTCGTTGGCGTCACAGAGATTATAGGGTGATTATTAACACAATCATATTCATGACTGCATCATCGTTATGTTTGGGTGGAAAAAGGGAGGGGCGAAAGCACATTTTTTTTATTGTCTTTCTCTCAAACAACCACGATTTTTCAGTCTCTCCACCGAATTCCTTCTGCCAAAACACCGCTATAAAATCTCTCCCTGCTACCCCCCTTTCTCTATCCCATTCCTCTTCATGATCTCCGAGATACGCATTCAGACTCAAAGGGAAACTTGATAGATTAGTGTTTGTGTTTTTTTTTATCTCCATACATGTTGATGTGACCATAAAAGTAGGATATATAGCTCTCAGCTTTTAATAAGATAATCTATGAATCTATGGCCCGATCTTAAACCAAGTGTAAATGTCACGGGCTTAATTTCTATGGTTAGTCGTTATATTTAAACTGATGTGAGCTTTGAAATATTATTTGTGACCTAGGCAGCATTGTGTAAATACTAAAATTTGTTTGCATAACAAATTGTATGAGCTTACAAGTCTGTCTCAACCAACGGATAACACCTGACTTAGGTAGGTAATACAGCTCGAACCAGGCGTCTTAAGAACCCGTCTCACCCCACTGATAACACCTGACTTAGGTAGGTAATACAGCTCGAACCAGGCGTCTTAAGAACCCGTCTTACCCCACTGATAACACCTGAGTTAGGTATGTAATACAGCTCGAACCAGGCGTATTAAGAACCCGTCTCACCCCACTGATAACACATGAGTTAGGTATGTAAATACAGCTCGAACCAGGCGTCTTAAGAACCCGTCTCACCCCACTGATAACACCTGAGTTAGGTAGGTAATACAGCTCGAGCCAAACGTCGCATCATGATGTAGTTTTTTGTGTCCTACTCTAAAAAAAATAGTGAAATTGAGACCAGTGAACAAGTTTTACCATATTCAAAAATACGACTTAATTGATAAATATAAATCTTTAAATCAAGAAACTAATTAAGTGAACTATATTTTGTTGTCACCAAGTGAAGAATGTGGGAAACCCCCCTTCGATAAGTTTTATTGTTAGATCGTAATCTTATACGTAATAATCCGGTTAATCAGTTGTGAGATGGGCCCATAGCTGTATAATTGGATGCAAAGAGTCGACATCGATGTTGTTGAACATTTCTCTGAGCTGTCAATGCTTTATAACTTCTATTTAGTTACAGTAGGCTAACAACTATAGTACAGTGATAGTGTTCTTGGGCTTCAAGTCAAAGATCACGTTCGTTTGAATTCTATTTATCTCTGGCATTTCTGATAAATATAAAACTAAAAAAATATTCTTGGTATAGTATTGAATTACAATTAAATAAGTTAATTTCCATATATTATACATTTCAATTGAATTTGAGCTTTCAAATTAACCTTGCGATTTTTTTAAATCCGGGGATACGTTATTATTAAGATAGCTTTAATATTATTTTCTATAAATAGGGCGTATTACCTTTTAAAACAATTGAACTTAATATGTTTATATACATGTGTATCAGTATTTTGGTATAAAGAACCTTTTAGAAAATATGATATATTTTGTAGCCAACATTGATAACTTTTACTATATTTTTTTTTTTCTAGGTATTGATAATATAATATATCGGTTGTAGATCACATGACTTGACATGTGAATACGTTAAAGTAGTTCTAGTGGCTTTTATAGCTGTTAAATAAGGATCTTACAATGAAAATTGGACTATATTAGAAAGTCTGGTTGAATAATTTATATACTTTCGGCACTATTTGATATCACATTAAAAATAAAATTATTGATAAGAAAATTGCATCAACCAGAGCCAAGGCGTTTAATTTGCCCCAAGGCTATGAAACTAATTAACTAGTAATACAAATTGAGCCTTGGGGGCGTTAAAGTATTACGTAAGCATATTAGGGGGGATATTTGCTTATTTTATGCTGACAAGTGGGGAAGGGGGTCACAACAATGCTTACGTAAGACAGAGAAAGACATACAAAATTGAGGGAGATCGCATTGCAAGCCGCTTGGACTTCGGGCAGCTTCGCGGAACAATGAAGATGCTGAGTGGCCAAACGAGGAAGATGTGGAGAAGCCTATAGTAGTAAGCCAAAGCTTGGGTGATCTAGCCCCCCCTACCCCCAAATAGAAACATGATCATTGAAAGTGTTACGACGGGGATTCAAGGACCTTGGTCATTGGATGAAATGGAGTTTAGGCCTTAGAGTGCTTTTTTATAAATATAATATTTATGTACTATTCACTAATAATACCTTTTTATAACTTTAATTAAAAGTAGATTAAAGTTTTAAAATTTATATTGCTTTAACTTATTTTAATTTTACCTGTTATATAAATTTAAATTCATTGTACACCAGTGTTAACTGTCAATTATTTCACAATATTAATTTACACCTTTAAATTAATAATTACTAGCAATTTATAAATTGCATGATTTTTTTAATTTTATAATCGCGTCTTATTATCTGTTCAGGCTATAGGCAAAATTGCATGAAAAAAAAGAATGGTTATTCCTGTGAACAAATGAAAAAAGTTGATAACTCTTACGTAAGCAAGAAAAAAAGGGGGGGGGGGCAGATATTTGCTTAATATTGCTTACAAGAAGGGTGGGAAGGGGCTAAAATGGCCAAAAATGTGCTTACGTAATACTTGAATGCCCCTCTTCAACAATAATAATTGTTTCCTGAACCCGAGCTTAGGCTCTTCTCACTAAGTAATCATGCATCATTACTCGTCCCCTTGACCAGAAAGAGGTCAGGCCCCGCGCGGTGAACAGTCGGAGTTTGGTTGTCAGCTCAGGTCGCCTTGTGTGAGGAGATACCTTGTCTTGTGAGGTTGACGACTCATCAGGTATTCAGCACACTACCAAACAACACACTAGCGGCACAGTAGGGGGTGGAGGACTTGGGAATCATCTCTGTAAGGGTGTCGTTCGCACGTAGCGATAATTCACCCCCTCCCCTACACACTTCTTCAACACCCCGGCCACGTGACAAACTAACACTGGACAAGAAGACGTCAAGACAGGAGGGAATGAATGCTCAGGCAGGAAAAGGGCTCAAGTAGTATATTAAGAATCGAGCACGATCAACGAGCAAAAGTTTTATTTTATATCCCCTCCCAATAAAGATCATCACAGGATGGATATATCCACTTTTGTTTCTAGTTAAAGCTCACAATAAATATCAGCACAGGAAAGATACACCCAATTTTGTTTCTAGCTACAACTCAAAATAAAGATCAGCACAGGAAAGATACACCCATTTTTGTTTCTAGCTACAACTCACAATAAAGATCAGCACAGGAAAGATACACCCATTTTTGTTTCTAGCTACAACTCACAATAGAGATCAGCACAGAAATGATATATCAATTTTTTTGTTTTTAGCTACAACTCGCAATAAAGATAAGCACAAGAAAGATACACCCATTTTTGTTTCTAGCTATAACTCACAATAGAGATCAGCACAGAAATGATATATCAATTTTTTTGTTTTTAGCTACAACTCGCAATAAAGATAAGCACAAGAAAGATACACCCATTTTTGTTTCTAGCTACAACTCACAATAGAGATCAGCACAGGAAGGATATATCCACTTTTGTTTCTCACCCCGGGGTGAAATCAGATCCCAAGTTTGTTTTCACATCCACAAGCCGGGAAGGTAGAGCTGTGAAAGTTTTTTTTAAGGAGCCTCGCAAGGAATTCGTGGTCTGACATCTAAGTGGGCGGTGACGACACTCAAAGGAACCTCTTCGGTCACGAACCCGGTCCTTGCGACATGATGGACATACAGAGAGACATGGGGATGGCTTAGAACAGTTGGATTCAACCTAATGGCGCTTGTGTTAGGATTTCTCTTGGGTCCGAAATTTATTGTATTATTAACTGAATTATTTAACATTCACTTTTTGAACCGGCTGATTATTATTTATCAGCACACGACCTAAATTATCTATCAGCACACGACCTAAAATATATCTTGAATCTAAAACAAATACAACACTAAGTCCTCCGGACATTAATTCCTCACTGTGAAAGGAGATACCCTAATTTTAACAATAATAAACATTTCTACCGTGATTTGAACCCAGGATCTTTAATATAGTATTTAGATTCTCTACAATCTGAGATAAGTTCTCAGTATTCAAATTGTTCAACTCACTCGCCAGATCTTAAATACAAATGTTTTGTACTATTTTATTATTGTTTTGAAATAGGGAAATCGAGCCAATATACAAATAAAATTTGTTATTGAATGTGATCACGAGTAAAGGGCCAAGGAAGAGAACGTAAAACGAGCTTAAGAAAATATTATTAAAAATAACTTACAGTTCTTAATGAAAAAGTACTTGTAAGTAGAGCTAAGTTTCGCGTTCAGTATACACATCCATTTTTCAGTTCTTTTAATTAATTAATTAATTGAAAGGGGTTGGCTATATTAAGTAAAAACGGCGAGGGTTCAAGGAAAGAAGGCACGAGAAAAGGGGTGATGGGTGTGGGGGAGGAGGGAAGGGTATGTACTATGTGTGTGCTTATTCTTTATAGGGGCCGCTGGTAAAATTTCATAAAATTATTAAGAGCCGAGTGTTTGGTTGCCTTGCCAACTTGGCCGTGAATCTTTGCTTCACTGTGAGAGAGTGAGAGAGAGAGAGAAAGAAATAGAAGAGTGAGAAGAGTTTATGGTTTTGGGCTAAATTTCATTAGCCCTTCTCGATCTTAGCTTTGCTTACTCAGCACAGGGTGACCCATCATACGTGCTATTGTCAAACTTTAGTCTAAGAAGTTTCAATACTTGTTATCAATTTTAGCCGAATCGGTGTCACGTGATCTCTAGACACTTGACCATTGGTTCTTAAAGGGTTTGCCGCGGAATTATTCCTTTATGATGTTGTTGATAAGAAATAGATAAAGATAATCGAAATAATAATTTAATTCAAATACGCTTAGATGGCCGCTTGGTATAGATTTCACCCTCTCAATATACTAGACAAACTGAGAGATCAGGCTTCAAATCCCGTTACTAGTTTGGAAGACTTAAAAATCGACTGTTAATGATTATGTAGTTTTCTTGCGCGATCGACCAGTCGATCGCGATTGGTCAGTTGCTGCTCCTTGCTATAGGATATAGAGCGCCGCTCTCTCAATATATTTGACGGGGAAGTCAGAGTTTGAACCCTGGATCGACGTGCTTAGGATGTATTCCCCCTATATGGTTTCGGGCTTTGCATTCACGCAAATGTTGGTACATATCCTGTGATAAATACCTTCCTCATCCCTGCCACGTTAGTATAAAAACGCAGATTCCCCGGACCGGTAGTAAGACGCGGTGCAATTTTTTTTAAATTTTGTGCAGCATATCGTACTACCCGTATGGAATATTACGCATGTGATTTCACTAGTGAGCTAGAATAGGGGAGGTACTTTCGTGAAAGGTGAGAGTGGGGGACAATTTTGGAACACATACCCTCAGTACCCCGGCTATAATTCGAACCTGGACCTTCAAATCATCGGCAAATCAGTTAGGATTCTGACGTCTTAGTCCGCGTGCTTATTGATGTGTGTTATTATTTATCATTCATGTTTCTTTATTGCCCATTTTATGTTTTAGATTAAGCATACTTAAAAGTATACGTTTTACACTAATTAATAAAATTTATTACAACAATATTTTTTATTAAACTAATATATTGTTTTGTGTCTTCTAATAGCAAAGTTTTTCTTATAAAACGTTCATTTGGTGTTGCATTAAAAATCAATGATACAATATATCCACTTTCATAGGGAAAACCTTATCTGAATACTAGAAAGGGCACTAGGTATACTTTCACATAGGCCTATTCATACGTCAAGTCATGCAATATGCAGCTTTCACTTTCTTCTATATACATTAATCGATACCAATGAAATAACATTAATAATGTAGTAAAATGCCAACAGTCTTACTACTTTATATTTGAACTGAACTGTAGTGGAAATTGTTTCTGTAAATTATTCTCCTCGATAAGCAAATCACTCATTGATCAGACATCAACAGAAATACATTCCCATATGAGTATGTAGAGTAGAGCCTGTGTGTGATTGGTCAAATCTGGACAGAGTAGGAGAGAACATATCACAGGTAAAGATCTAGTAATCCCTGCTTACTTTGACAACAATCTAACTCACCCCACTGATCCTAACAGGTATAGATCTAGTAATCCCTGAATTACTTTGACAACAATCCAACTCACCCCACTGATCCTAACAGGTACAGATCTAGTATTCCCTGCTTACTTTGACAACAACCCAACTCACTCCAATGGTCCTAACAGGTACAGATCTAGTAATCCCTGCTTACTTTGACAACAATCTAACTCACCCCACTGATCCTAACAGGTATAGATCTAGTAATCCCTGAAAACAATTCAACTCACTCCAATGGTCCTAACAGGTACAGATCTAGTAATCACTGCTTACTCTTGGCAACAATTCAACTCACTCCAATGGTCCTAAAAGGTACAGATCTAGTAATCACTGCTTACTCTGACAACAATTCAACTCACTCCAATGGTCCTAACAGGTACAGATCTAGTAATCACTGCTTACTCTTGGCAACAATTCAACTCACTCAAATGGTCCTAACAGGTACAGATCTAGTAATCACTGCTTACTCTTGGCAACAATTCAACTCACTCCAATGGTCCTAACAGGTACAGATCTAGTAATCACTGCTTACTCTGACAACAATTCAACTCACCCCACTGATCCTAACAGGTACAGATCTAGTAATCACTGCTTACTCTGACAACAATTCAACTCACTCCAATGATCCTAAGGTATGCTACTTGTTTAACATCCTATAGGAAGAATTTACCTACAGTTTATGAATATAGCCTCAAGTTAACTCCGACTAATGAATAACTAATAACCTTTCATCCCTTCCAACGTAACATTACATCTTTAAGTTTTTGTTCTATACAGGGGGTTGAGAATAATGAGATGTTATAAAGTATTTTTGATTTACAATATGCATTTAAAATTCTTCAGTCTATTAGTGTATGTCAGCTAACCACTATAAAATTAGTTATTATGTTAATTTAAAACCTTTTTACTCTACTAGAACTTAATGATGGCAGTAAATCGTGCGACAAAGTCTAATAACTATTATTGCGGTAATCTGTCTAAACTACAAATCAAGGTTATCCAGATTTCGTTGTGTCAAATCAACGTACTGGATACATCTTTAACTGGTCGTCTAGTTTGAATTTTAAACTCTTATTAAGGAGGACTGGAAGGAAAAGCCACCTTAAGTAGATATTTTTGCATTTTTTTTATATCATAAAACATTTTTGGCCAAATTAAGTAAACATTGCTTCATTTTAATATCATTTTCTTTAATAAATCAACGCTTCTTTTATATTTGTCATGGACATCACATAATTTTAAGAGGACTTTCTATCTTCATTTAAAGGTTTATGTTTAAATGTCGCTATTTCCAAGGCAAATATTCATGAACTGTTGATATTAACATGTGTAGAAAATAAAAAAACTATATCCACCTAAAAGCTTTCTAGCTATCTACAATACCTGATTTTATAATTTTAAAAAGAGGATGATTGATTCTTAATGGTTTGTTCGTTAGTTTTTGATCATAAAGTTCCTATTTGAATAGAAGTAATTTTACTGTGATTAGTGCTAACTATGATAATAATACTCTGTTTTATTGTAATTAAATTATTACGTAACTGGAGCAATATCCTATTAATTTTGTCCAAAAAGGTTTTTCTCTAAAAACTATAAATATACGGACTTTAATTAGAGCTTCTTTTAATTGTACCTTAAGATAACAGTATGAAGGGTTATATTAAATCCATACGCAACATGTGGAATGTGCGTTGATATCGGCATTCTGTATTTTAGTTGACGGCAAAGCACTCTTCGAGGACTAATTCACGAATATAAGACGTTAGTTCAGGGCTCTATGGGAAAAAGAAGGGAGTTATTGTAGAACTATATAGATAATTATTCTATAACCTAACATATATTACTAGCATTTGCTTCGTAGGTCGATTGGTCTAAGGCCTCACTTTCTCAATAGAATGGACTGCCGTTGACGGGAATAGCAAGGTTAGGATTCCGGTCGGATGTGTTGAGGGTGGTTTTTTACCAATTGGTTTTCCACTATCCTTCCATGCAAATACGGGTATACACCTATTAATTAATTCCTCTTAAACATTAAATAGAGTAAATTAAACCATATGCATACAACCCGAACAGGTAGTAATATGCGGCGACAAAAAACTAACAAAATAAAAAATAAATAATCCAGTGGGGTATGATTTTAAAATATATGATTTATAAAACACGTACTCGCATTTTCATGGAGTAAGGGACAAAAAAATAATCAAGAAACCCAACTGAAATTCGAAACCTGATCTACCAGTCACTAGAAAAAAACAGACTAGATTTTTGTGCATAAAAACACCGACCTTTCCTCGAGTCTCCTACATCCCTACCTTTATCAGTTTTACTGGCAAGTAATGATTTTCCTTTCAAGTTTTTCTTAAATTATTAATTATTATAAGGTTACGTTCTCAGTCAATGTTTTGTATTTCATAAAGAATTATATAAAAAAAGAGTTATTCTAAGCCTCTCAAAGTTACGGCTAATAAAAGCTGTTTTCTAGCAACAATTCGTTAAATAAACGATGGTGATTAGACGAGAAGAGTGAAGACGTAGGAGGGGGGAGGAAAAAAATCTCTCGGTTTATTATGAGAAAGAGTTGGTTTAGGGGGAGGAAGGAGGTGTTGTAATAAGAAACAGAAGAATGGCGTGAGAAAGATTCGAGGTAATGGGGTGTAATAATCGAGTGTGGTCTGTGTCTTCTAGAGACTCAAGGGCCAGGGAAATCTGTCTTCGTCTTGTGGGGGGAGGTGACAGCGTGTCACAATGCCGGGTGGGAAGAGGTGGGGGATGATTATGAGGAGGGGGTGCAGTGAGGGGGACAAAACACTTCTACATTCAAATAAACGATAGATTAAAAATTTAATCCAAATGTATTTGATATATTTAACGTGTACTTTCTAAGCTCACTGATCTAAATATCGAATCATGACTTTTAAACTAACTTAAATATAAAATAAACAAAACACCCAGCCCCCCTGACAGTAAATTCATCACTGTGAAAGGGAAAACATCAATTTATAAATTTTCGGTCATGCCGGGAATCGAACCCTTAGCTCAGTAGACAAACACGATACCAACTGAACTAAGGTTTCTGACCAGGATTTAAAACATACTCTGGCTAAACAAATATATTTTGATTTATTTAATTGGCTGCCATAAGGATTTTTAAAAAATCTCCAAAATATCAGCACCTGTATTTATAGACGCGAAGGCAAAGGCTACAACTTTATCTTTTAGAAAATTATGCTAAGAAATAAAAAATCTAGTACACCCTGCTGGAGATTTGAACTTTGACCTCCCGGTCACCTGCATTCCAGACTATAAGGGACTATATCTTGTCAGTTTGTCTTCGAATTTTTTAAAATCATTATTAATAGCAATAATATAAACCAAAATTAATGTAGGTCTATATTTTATATAAATGATAATAACCAGGGCTCCAATGTTAAGGTCATGTCTTCTTTTATTTAATACAGACACACAATTCTCATAGGCGTATCCATTCTATTCATAGCCTTCTGGTTGGGGACATGTGTTACAAGTTTTCATTCATATTTTTGGGTAGTTAATTTGGAAATTTGAATTATTTCTTAGGATGCTTAGTGTCATTTGATGGCTCATCTTTTGATAATATTTAGGTAATAAAAGTCTGGGCCATGATTGTAACATTTCATGGTTTTCTACACTGTAAATATATACCTGAAAAATTGTATTATTTTCCGCTTACAAATAATCTCGCACAAATTTAAAAATATTAAAAAAAAGACCTAAACATAGCACTAAACTCTCTGTTCAGTTGTCATTTTGTACAGTATATACATACATACATACATACATACATACATACATACATGCCTAATCACGCCATTCCCTTACGAAGTAGGCAAGACAATGTTTATATAGCTCTAAAACAACTCTCTACTTAATCCATCCTCACTAACTTTCTCCACACTTCCCTATCCTTGCATACTCCCTTCGCTTCAATAACATCGACAAATTGAGTTATAAATGTTCTTTTATTCTTAAAACTCTTAATATTTCTTTTTTCCCCACATTTTTATATAACATTCAGACATGTCTTACATGGACTACCCCTTCCTTATATCCACACACTCTACCTTCATACATTTGCTTCACCACTCGAGTCACACTCATCCTATCAACATGCCCAACCGCATTCATCTTGCTCTTAACTGTATCCTTCCAAACCCACGCTTCACATCCATGAAACAATGTTGGCGTTAACATACTTTTATATACTGCCATATTTGCATCTTTTGGTACTGATTCATTCTTTGCAATTGCCAACATAATTCCAATCGAGATGAATTCACCCGTCTGTCGATTTCAGCATCTATACTTCCATTTTTACAGAACATTCTGGCCAGATACACAACATAATTTAATGTTCTAACAGTTTTCCGTTTATATTAAGCCGACAATCGATCTAATGCATTCTGCGAGTCACATTCTCAGCCATTAATACGGCAACATCTGCATATAGCAGCACTCTCACCTTCACATTGTCCATTTGTACCCGTGGATGACAGCAAATTAGTACTAACAGTTAATATCAAGTTATTGTGTCACAAAAATTTGTTCACATTTTTCTCATAACTTTCTGATGACCAATTGAAATGTAAACAGACAACATGGACAGACAAGATAAAAAAAAACAGCCTGTAAATGCGAGACTAATACACTTCACAAATATTAATTTCACTAATGTTTATTGTCTCGACAGTCAAAGCTTGCATACAAAGCTTCGAAATGTTGAAGTCGGGGGTAAAATCTCCTTCACTTCGACTTCGACTCTCACGATAAACTTCGTATCTTCGAAATGCTTAGAAGGAAGAAGAAACATTGGACACATTATAAACATATTTGAGGTATCTCACTAAATATGAGATATTTAAACATATAGTAATTTTTAAAACAGCTACGAAATGGAATTTTAACAACGACTGGTGATTAAATGACATTTGTAACTTGAGCAGAGATACATTCAAATATTCCAGAAAAATAAATGTTTTGGCACTTCGCACTTCCTTTCCCGCTCCATTGTTTAAAAATAGAGATATTTACTCTAAACTCGTAATATATGTAAAACGAAATAATATACACTAGCAAACTCGAGCACAAATTACGCTATACTTACGTAAAACATTTTTTGACTCACAGTTTTAAATTTTATAATTTTATTTTTAAATTATTAAAGTCCTCATTTATATATTTGGATCAATAAAAAAGGTCACTATTGGATCCACAATAGTCCACACTTCGTATTAAAATTTCGACTTCCAGATAGAATTTTCGACATTTTATTAGGGGTTGCACATTTTTAGGTAATCGCATTGCTATTAAATTCCTCATTTAAAAATTCTGACCAATAAAATAGGTAAATAGTGACTATTGAGTCTAAAATTACATAGATCATGGATGTACAAACATACAAACATTTCCCCTAAGATGTTAAAGGATAAAGAACATCCACTTTTTGAGAAAATTACTTAATAGCTTACTATATGGCATTAGATAATTAATGCGTTAAAGCTAAGTAGAATATCTGTACAGTTAAATCTCACAAAATAAAATGAATATATTTGCCAACCTCTCATAAATTTTTGTTTTATAAAAATATATTTCAAATAAAAGATTTTTATTATATATTATTATTTGCAATAAGTAGTTTCATATCTCAAAGACTTACCGAGATATAATTAAAAATTAGACTCTACGCATCAGTACGGAACTCTTAAAGTCATGTTTACGAAAAATTGAGCGTGGTTATTTTGTTTGAAATATTGATCAAAGCACAGAAATGAAATTTAATAAAAATCGTTAAAGCCGATTTTGATAAAATAGTTTTTTCTCTTCTCGCCCTTAAGGAAACTACTTTAATTTTAGGGTTAGATATCCAATCCCAAAAACTACTAGGGGAAACCCTATGATAACCATATATTCCAGATTTTATCCCAATCGGTTAAATAGCTTAGGCTCTAATCCGAGGTACAGACAGACGGCATTGCCAAAACTACTTTTTAAGATTCAGGGGATCCTGAAACGTCGACATTCATCAAAATCTCGAGTTCAATTTTTTTAAGATCACAATACTTTCTCAACCTGTATGGTAGTGAGAAAGTAAAAATATGTGCTTTGTTTTTTTTTACTCTGTACATTCCTCTTTAACTGGATGCACATAATAGATAGTTTAGAAACTAAAAGTTGTGGTTATGTGACAGCAACAAAAACCTTATCTTGGACTTTATTTCACATGTTTAAATCCCCCACTCTCCCACTCTCGTTTGAAAAGTGACCTTTGTACACCGCAATGTTTAGGTCATTTTGAAAAACAGTTTTGAAATTAATTTAAATACGCTCTCAATTAGGTTTGGAAACATACTGTGTCTTGGAAAGTGTGTTGAAGAATGGCTCCATGGTAAAGCATCTTTGCAACTTCTAGAAATTGTGTTATAAACTTTATTTCTTTCCGTTGCTTCTTCCCACCCCCCCCTTCATCTTTACTTTATTTCTTTCCGTTGCTTCTTCCCACCCCCCCTTCATCTTTCTTTTCTTCTCTAAGTAACTTTTTTTCCTCTCCCCCTCCAACTTATATTTTGTCTCAGGCCACTAATGGCTCCCAACTCCTGCTTTCTCTAGATACTGTGTGGTCCCCTACAACTTTGGATAGCGTCACATTTTCTTTCGGAGGATGGCCTCTGGGTACTTTGCAAACAGTTGTGGATCTTTATTGGGTATCTTATGACCCATTTCAAGGAGGGGATATTTACACCAAGGTGTTAAGGAGAATCGAATCACCGAGTAAAAGTGTAATTGTCAACCCATTAAAATACACCCCAAGCTCCAATCTGTTCATTAATGTATATTTTGATGGAGTCTCTTTTTACAGACCGGTGGAGTTCGTCATTCACAGTCAATTATTTTAGAAAATATGTAATTAATCCCGTTTTTAGTCTGCGGTTAGTTTTAAAAATGTAGTTGCGTTACAAAATTAATTTAAATTACTCATACAAATGTAAGTAACTGGTAAAGAAAAATATGTAATTTATATCGAATTAAATAAAAGTTTCTAGATGGTTCTTGATCACCAAACATATTTTATAACTTTGGACACCCCTTGCTCAGAAATAGTGTGTCTAATTAAGGTAAGAAAGTAGGGTCAAGGTGTGAGGTAGTGCGTGTATCAAGTTTGGCTTAAAGCCTTAACTATTAGTTCAAAGACTAATGTGGAGGACACTGGAAAGCACACACAGAAAAAACAACCGTTAACGTATTATCTTTTCTATTCATTAGGGTAAGAATTTGTAGAAAATTTGAGGGAGACAGAAGTATTGTTCAGTGTGATTAATACCCACTTCGTTGGTCGAATAGTCTGAAGTAGTGAGGTTTAACTGGCGGCCTGCTCTCACTGAAAGTGTGGCTCTCTCAACTTATTTAAGAAGGTTATGTTGCATTTTACTATGCATTTATTTGATTAGTAAAAATAAATATGCACATGTATTTTTAAGGCTAAGCTGTTTTGTCAAAGTGTGTGTGTATTTTATAATAGTTTTTTGGGAGATTAATAAACCTATTTTTGGCAGTATATTTGGAAGATTCTACCAACCAAGAATACAATTTTACTATAAGTGTTTTAAATAATGGTTTATTTAAGTATTGTGTTAAGTTGATGGAATTATGCCTACAAAATATATCTTCGACCCACGGTTCAAACTGATGGTCAGATCTGGCTCTTAAGATGAAGGACGTTGAACCACCTTGGTCTAACGCGTCATTCTCGCAATAGAATGGACTTCCGATGTCGGGAAGATAGGGTTTGTATTCCGATTGAGTGTACTGAGGGCGATTTTCCCCTAAAATGGTTCTCCATTCTCCCTCCACGCCAACGCGGGCACACTTCCTTTAAACCAAACCTTCCTCATTCCTATCAGATTAGTGTAATTAATACATATGTGTACAACCCAAACGGGTATTGAGACGTGGTGCTAATAATAATAATAAATTTTAATTAATTTTCATGTTACTTTATTAAAGTGCTAGCCTACATAGTACGTCTGGTACATAGCTAATAAAGGCAAAAAGCTGCACTTTTTGATTGGAATATGCCACTTTCTGTAGTCATATGTAATGGGAAAAGAGACCTTTTCAGATAGGGAGCCACTTGACTATCCGTGCAGGACACCAAAATGGTGGCCATTTATAGCCGCCATTTTAGTGTTCTTAATTCCATGGTATCTCAGCTTCTAATATTCCGATTTAAGTTTTTTTTTTGTTTGAAAGCTCTTGCTAAGAAGAAACTAATTGGTTATCATATATTTATCGCTAAGCTTTAAGGTTTCTTCACAATTTAAGCATTTATGAAGATTTCACTTTTCTTACAAATTTCATTGCTAACTACCTTTTTTATTGTCCATAATATCTCCTTTATAGGTGATATAAAAAAGAAAGAGCATTATTTTTTCTTTCCATTGATACCAAGAAAATCTGTTTTAATAAACTACTTCTTGAGAAATGACTGGTCAAATGAAACTAGACTTTGGTTTTTATATTTCGTTTACTTTACTATTACAATAAGATAGTAAAATAATGTTTACAAAAATGTTTGAATAATAGAAATGCTCCTGCAAATTAACTTCTTCTTAGCAGTTAAATGTCTCTAAATCAAGTTATCCTCTTCCTCATCTTCCGAATCATACCTTGAACAAAGTAATTATTTTCATATAAACTCTTAACAAGTTAACAAGTAAAGAAAAGTATTTTTGACGCCTGGTATTTGAAAAAGAGTCTACATACAGAAGACGCTGAATGCAAAAATAAATATAATGATCTTGAAAGTGATGGAATTATTGAAATTTAGAAATTCTCAACTAAGCACATTGCCACATTTTTGACCTCCATTGCAGTTCCTGCAAAGCAGCGTGCATGGAACCTTAGCCTTTGAACAGGAACATCGTCTATAGCATTCAGAGCAACTGCATTTAGCCAATTCTCTACAAGCTGCCCAAATAGAGGGTAGAGAAGACCAGACCGACACCCACTCCCCTGCAGCTCTGGTCCATCCCCATCCTTCTGGTCCTGGAACGTGTTCTATCACTGAACAGGCACGACCCCAGAATTGTCCTGCCTGATATGCTGAACGGAGACAATGCTGCCTTAATGCCTCTTTAGTTGGGGGCAAGTTTGATAAACTGCGACTTTTTAAAGTAAAGAGAAGCTTTCTAACATGATTGACTGAGAAGTCTTCTCCATCTTTGTAGTAAAGCAAAACAGTAAACGTCTCCAGAACTTGAAAAGTCTCGTCAGAAATAGACTCTTTTGGTAGTGATATAGCGTGAAAGGCTTCCGTAGCTTCAGGAAATGATTTCCAGACTTTCCAGGCAGTCTGTTTCCCTTTCATGGCAAATGATGAAGTTACATCTGATCCTGTAAATGCATGGAATCCTCTCAAGGCAGTAGCTTTATCTTCACCTATACTTTCAAACTTGGCATTAATGCTCATGTACCTCTGAGACTTCCCAGCTCCAAAGAGAATCCACATCTTCTGAAGACCAGTAACTTTGAGAATGGGTAAAAAAGAGATTGCCAGAACAACTACATCAGTATCTACTGTGCAAATAAGGATATGTTTTGCTCCATGCTCAACACTATCTTTAGCATGTAGGAAAATTCTGCTATCTGCTTCTTACTGTTGTCTGTATTTGACTCTATCAATCAAAGTTTTTCCCAATTGATATGAATGAATGATTCCATCAATATCAGTAATGATGTGAACCCAATCAAACTTAATAATTGAATGCTCTCCAAGTAACTTGAAAAGTTCGGTCTTATTCTGATCGCAGCAGAGGAAGTTATTCCAATTTTGTGGTAACGTATTTCCTTGTGATACTTGGCGAAAAGACAAAAGCCTCTCTTCTTTCTCAAAAACTTTTTAGGCAAGTTTTTGAGTAAGTATCCCAAGAAATGTGTATTATTTTTGCACGAAACCTCTCAGAATCATACAAAATCCTGTGTTTGAATTCTGTATCACAGTATTCTCCAAATATCCGTGATGTTTTGGGTGGAAGAGCATGTACTAGTGCAGCTCCATCGTAAATTATTGTGTCGCAGAATCCTTCAAACTGTACCGGATCAATGGTTTCTTCCAGGATTATAAGTAACTGCGATTTCTGACATGATTGCAGAACACCATTTGAGGAAAGAGAAGGTGGAGCGCTGGTGTTTTCATGTTAAAAAAACTTGTTCAGATCTAAGTCTCTGTTTTGACTTACAATGAAAGCCATAGAGAAAAGCTCAACATCATTTCTCAAGTCAGAAATTATCGGGGAAGATTTTTTATTCTTTTTGGCAAATCCAAATAACTTGGTCTCATTTTTCTGCAATGGATCATACACACTCACTTTTGCTTCCTTACTCAAACGTTCTTTCACATAGTTGCTGTACAGTTGTAACGCTTTTTCTTCTTTTCTTTAACTCGCTCTTTATCCATTATAGCCTTAGTGTCCCAAACCACAAGATCACAGGAGTTTAGCTCAAAAGGATTTCCGAATTCAAGAAAGCTTCCTTTTAATGCATGTTTTTGGTCTTGAATCTTGTTCTGGTAAGCAGTATATTGTTAATGGTGAACAATCCTGTCAGTGCTGTTTGTTTTGATCGTTGACTCAAACTCATCCAGAATGCTGACTAATTGTGGCCCAGCCAGTATCCACCTTCATAACATGGCTGGATCTTGCAACAGACCAACAGCACCACCATTTCCCTTTATTACAGCATTGTTTTGTTCATGACTCTGATCCACAGCGAGTGTCAGAAAAGGGATTTTTTGTTTTGTGGATAACAAACTGGCCGTTGCTAAAGTACTCATGTACACTGGGTGCTGTGTCTTTTAGTTCTTATAAGTCTTTTATGTGTATTGGCAACCAACGAGCATAGTGGAGATGATCCAGCAGGAAAAACCAAGGTGCTAGTTTCTTCAATATTTGGGTGAACAGTTCATAGTTACCATCCCTGATTGACCGAACAAAAGATAAGACAAGTATCTCCAAGTTTAACACTAAAGACCATAATCGAAATTTTGGAGAGTTTGAACGTTTTTCTTCAATCCATTATTCAAATGATACTTTTGGGTATTCTAGTGTAAATGCATCTTTGAGCAGACTCTATAAAACAGCAGCAGTAGTCTGATGAATTGCCCTTGCTTTTGTTACATGAGTAACGTTAATACATGCCTCTGCTCCCGCTAATAATTAAAAATATTAGCACCATCACGATAATGGAAGTAATCTCTGCCTGAAAGTTGAGCTTTGAACTGTGGGAAGTGATCGAGAATTCTCTCGCATAAACGGGTGGTATATGTGTTTGGAAGGTCTTTACTTTTCATTCTCAAAATATTTGCAAGGCTATTTGCATATAGAGTCTTTAAGTGAGCCATTTTGAATACAATCTCAGTATTATCAGATTCAGAGGCCTTGTTTTTCTCTCTTATGAAGCGTGCAACGGAAGCAAATGCCATACTCTCGCATATAGTGTTGACCTTTTCTTCTTTTACCCCAATTGATGCTCTGAGACAATTGGTCAGGTTTGTATAGTATTTCGAGTGGTACTTTGCTTCCTTAGCAACCAAATCGCCACCCTTTAGGAATGCTTTAAGGTTTGTGTTATTGGTAATATCGGCATATCTCTTAAGTTTATCGTCTTGTAGGGAAGCAATCTTATATAGAGATTTTCGAGTAGTGCCCTTTTGATTGCATATAAAACATATTTCATCTTTCATTTCAATAAATGATGTGGAACAAGGCATTTTTCTTGGGTTTATTTTTCGTCTGGCTCTGATAAAGTCTGGACTGTTCTCATGTGAATCATTTGGCAAAGAGGATGAACGTTTGCGTTTCTTTGCTCTGGCTAGTTTTGTTCTGTTGAAGTTAAGTGCACCCTTTTTATGCCACTTTGCTCTATTTTTTTAATGTACCTTCTATACCTTCACCCTCATTTAACTTTTGTACATCAAAACCACGGGGCAATGCACCAAGCTTCTGAAATTCTGTTAAATTTTCCGAAAGCTTCTTGTAGCCAGCACCAACAAGTGCTTTTGCAGTGTGTAAGGCTGGGCAAATCAAGCCTTCATCACCAGATTCTTGACAAATGCAACATTTGGTCCAATCTATAGCACGAAGCTCAAGTGGAGATTCATAGTCAACATTTGCCAGCCGCAGGCGCCTTGAAGTAATTTTGAGAATAATTCAATTCAGTCTAATCTGCAAAAATGAATGTTAAATGATTTATATGAGTATAATTTTATATTAGAATGAAAACAAATGTAAGAGAAATCACACACAACAAACAAAAACAAATAAAAAACTAGACGAACACTATTTTTTTTAATTATGAGGAAATCCTAAGACTTAGATAAAAGTAAATATGATAAAAATATTTATTTAACAAGAGCTTTTAAACAAAAATAAATAAAAATAAAATCGACCCATTAGGAGCTGAGATACAACCAATTCTAGGACTCCAAAATGGCTTCCATAAATAGTCGCCATTTTGGTGTCCTGCACGGATTTTAATGTGGCTCCCTATCTGAACAGGTCTCTTTTGACCTCATTTATGACCACAGAAAGTGGCATATTCCAATCAAAAAGTGCAGCTTTTTTTTTTATGTCCCAGACGTACTAACAGTGGATACCTCTGACAGGCTAGCACTTATGATACATAAGAACATATGGTTTGCAAATTACAAAATAATAAATAAATCATGTTTGTATACAAGCAATTACAATAAAAGCGTATAGCCTGAACGGGTAGTAAGATGTGGTGCTAAATAAAAAAAATTAAATTACAATAAACCAATTTAGTAGCTAAAACACAATAAGGAGGAAAGCAAGTAAAAAGATGATTCAGTAATAATAATTTTTTAGGGAACAACTTACAATTAACAGATAGTAATTAATGAAACGGCTGTCCTTAAATAACTCTTATTTTGGTTCTTCTTTTATAATATAAATCAAATTCTGGAAATCTATAGTTAACGCTGCTTATACAACGCCAGAGAGGGCTGAGTTTGTAAGATTTACTGATAGAAAATATTTTAGTATTTTAAAAAGCATGAGAGGACACAATATTTCCCACATGTTCTAGGGCAAGTTGGCAAGAAATCTTATTATACAAAGTTAAAAACAAAAAGTGCATCCCAATATAGTATTTTTGTGAAGAGAGTTTGGAATTATGAAAGGTTTCGAATGATAAATTTTAAAAATTGTAAAACCGGTTTAAAAAGAATGTATCATAGTATGCCATGACAAATTTGCGCTGAAGACTTTAAAATCTGAGAGAATAAGTAAGTTAAGGCAAAGTGATGGAATTCCACCCCACACATATTCTAGTTTGGATATGAACAAAGATAAATACAAACTTATAGTACAGTCAACTTTAGAGAATGAAGAATTGATATACTTGATAAGGCCGCGTAATTTCAAAGAGTGATAAACTACATAATCAATATAATAGTGAAAGTAGAAGAGATTATAGTCTAATATAAAAGCTAGGTAACTAATATAAGGATATCTATCGTTCACTAATATCACTATCAAGATTATAAGTGAAAAAACAGGGGTGGTTTTCTTGTTGACGGCTATAGACTTGGTTTTTTTATTTATTGATTGACATTCCATTTATGGTAGACCATCGCTATACAACGTATGTCTACTTGAAAATCTACTCAATCAGCAAGTGAAATTTTTTGATTTTTTTTAGATTATCAGCAAACAGTAAATAGTTTTAAATTTGTTTGTATTTAAGCTACAAGGAACAAATAAGAAGTTGAAGGGGCTCGATTCTATTTTGATGGTAAAATATATATTATGCAAATATCTCCTAAATAAATAAACACAGGACATAAGTAGGCCAAAATTACTCAATCTTGATATAACTATACAGTACCGAAGGATAAAAAGTTATACTATGGTCATATTAAAAGCCATAAATTTGCCCTTGAGTAGAGACTTTAGGTGCAACGTGACCGAAAATGTCTACTAATTAGTTACAGTACATCTATTTTCTACACGACCTTGCTTATTTCCAGATACTTTATTTTTAAAATGGTGAAAGATGTTATCGTGTATTATTTTCTCAAATATTTTAGCGAAAGTATTTAGAAGAGAAATCGGCCTATAGCTACAAATGTTTGTTCTGGCCTCTTTTTTTATGTAAGGGTATATGACTATGGATTATGAAATGTGAGTATGACTATAGATAATAAGAATTATTGGTTAAGTTGGCTACTATGTTAAATAATAAATACATTAATAAATAATTAAATTTATATAATATGTCTTTACTAAAATTATGGAGACATTTTTGAAATAAACAATAGATATACTTATACATAACAGCTGTCAAGTATTCTTTAATTTACTTAGGTCTGGTTGCACAAATAATAACTAATGGCTTTATTAAAATAAGATTTAAGTTGATCTCCAGTCAACGTCAGTTGCATAATTAGCAATTAAGACATGTTTGTCGATCAAATCGTTGGACAAGCTAATCGGCTATTTCTTTTCCATCAACTGTTTGATTGTTCGATAAGCTTGTCCGATCAGCTTGTTCATGGGCATAGACCTAGCAAAATATTTATATATAACTACATTTGATTTTATCTTGAATTTATCTATTTTTAAAGAAAAGGTGTAAAGAATGAAGTCTTCTCATGATAAAGTTTTTAATGCATACAGGATGGCCCATGGAAAAGTAGCCCGCCTCTTATATTCAGCAGGCGCCTCACTCTGAATTGGAGGAGGCCAATCCCCTTCCACCCATATTGTGACATGAAGAATGAGCAAGTGAACTGCTTGTCTAAAGTTTTATTGACTTATTCTTCATGTCACAATATGGGTGCAAGGGGATTGACCTCCTCCAATTCATAGTGGGGCGCTTGCTGTACATAGGAGGCGGGCTACTTTTCCGTGGGCCACTCTGTATAATGAGGTTATAGAAAATGTTCAAGTCAAAAGACAACTACTCTAAAGATATGAACCTTTCTATAACTCTAATGATAGTCAACTATTCGGCTAGTTAATATCAAATTTATTAATTTATAAAATATTTTAGTTTAGGCTTATTGACGATAAAAACAATAACATCAATGAAACTATAAAATTCAAGCTTATTAATTCAGAAAATAGGTTAGGTTAGGCTGAGTGTCATTAAAACAATTAAATAATGAAACTATAAGTTCGCATTAATTCAGAAATTAGGTTAGACTTAGTGACAATTACGACATTTAAATTTATGAAACTATAAATTCTAGGTGACCTGGCGGTCTAGGGGTAAGGTGTCAGACTTCTATGCTGGCGGCCGGGGTTCAATCCTCGGTCCCGGAAAAGATTTATCTGATTACCAAACTCTTCCTTCACCTCTGACAAGACATCTTGTGAATGTGGGGAATGCCAGGCCTCCACCGTGGTTCGGATTCCACGTTAAACTGTAGGTCCTCCATTTCATCTCACAATCACCCTACCATTACACAAGTGCGTATAACCCGAACGGTTAGTAAGACGCTGTTCTAATAATAATAATAATAATAATAATAATATAAATTCTAAATTTATTAATTCAGAAAATATGTAAAGCTAGGTTTAGAGAAAATAAAATTCTATTCTTAAATATATAAGTTTAAATATATTTTTAAATAAAATAAAACAATATAAATGAATGTTTTGAATTTATTCTGGCCAGACACTGAAAATAATTCAAATAGTTGTATAAATACTTTACATTACTATAAAGACTCGTTGCATTAAAGTAAACATTTTACCTTGCCATCAACTGGTTTTTTTTACACTCTTGAGTTTTAACGATAGGTATGTATTTTTAATTGTTCTGAGAATATATACGTGAATGTGGTGTTTTTATTAAGTTCATCGGCAAAACATTTCCAATTCGTATCTTTCTGTTTACTTGTCATAGCACCAGTTTCTCTATTTCATAATATCGATACGTATTATTCCAACAAGAACATCAACAAGACACACTCATTTGAAGTAAAGTGGGGACTTTTGAATTTTCTACCACTTATTATTTAATTTTTAAATAATATAAACACCTAAAAAGCTCATTTTATAACCTAACCAATAATCCATTGATATAAACTTTTATTGATAGACCCAAACAAATTCACATGGATTAATAAAACAAAGTTTTCCTAAATGGTTTTCCACTCTCCCTCCACGCAAATGCGGGTTCACTTCCTTTAATTAAACCTTCCCAATTCCTAATCCATTAGAGTAATTAGTACTTAATGCGTATAACCCGAATGGGTAGTAAGACGCGGTGCTAATTATTATTAATAAAACAAAGTATTACTATATATTCAATAACCCAACCGGGTGTATACTTTTTTAGGCCAGTTGTTCACAAATAGAAATTTTCACAGCGTTGGCATGTTACTTTTATTTGCTTATTTGTTCATATTCGTGGTCATTTGTTTGAAGTTTTTGATCTCTAATTAACTTTGTTACAACCCAAACTTTCCTTGATATAGAATCAAGCTGATTTTCAATCCGATGATTGAAGAATCAATATGATGTTTCTGTAACAGGCCCTTAGTATTTAAAACATTGTATTATTTTTTTCTTTAATAGTAAAATAATAAACACGTTTTGGTTTATTTTATGGTAGAAAGAATTCAGCGTATACAAACTAAATGATAAGATTAATTTTTATAGTACTATAGAAATGTTTGGTGTAATAAATAGTATAATATAAACATAAGTTCATGTTTTCAATCCATAAAGATTCACTAGTTTTCGTTTGATATTTCTCGTCGTCTATTATCTAAAGGTCTCCACACCAACGCGGTGGCGGCTGTGATAGCCGTCAAGATATAACATGTTATCTAATAGACGTGCACATACCGGAAGTGAACAAGGGACAACATCGTGGCCGATGCAGCGTTCTACCTCGCAGCGGCGGTCAGATGCTGCATGTTGAGTTTGACCGGCGCCCAAGTCAAGCAGAGTTCAGTTTTTACAATTCTCAATAAGTAGTGTTAGAAAAGCTTCTAAAAACCAAAATAGAAAAAATCCAAAGTCCAGATGAACTAGGAAACCTAAATTTTCCAAGCAGGGGATAACTCAAATTTCTAAATATATTTTACTAATGTGTGTATAAATCACTGGACAGAACCTAATGAGGTCAGATTTTCGATTTTTTTTTGTTTGAATTTTTTTAAAGTCTTTCATGTATTGAAATATTTGAGTAAGGGGTTTACGTTTTTAAGCTATAATAAAAATCTAATTTACATCCTAATTATTCAAGCTAAGTTCACCCGTTAATGACAGGATTGCATACAAGTAAACTTAGATGAATTTCTATGAAGGTATCGCAGTTCTCAGATCCAAGTAAATAATTAGACTCGTGGCCTTGCTAAAACTAATAAGTCATATTGTGATGTTTTTGATGGCTCTCATTTGCGAACCGACACTTCGGTGTGTGTTACCGTGATCGTCACCGCGCCCGCCACCGCGTCGGTCTGTGGATACCTTAAATACGTTCACTTATATATATAATATTGTAAAAACAAACATAGATTTTAACACCTATATATATATATATATATATATATGTGTGTAATATTGTAAAAACAAACATAGATTTTAACACACATATATATATATATATATATGTGTGTGATAAAAATATTTAATTTTGGTTTAGTAACTAGGCCTATAGGTAAAACCAAATTTTAAAAAATAATTTATCTTTGAAAATTATCTATTTCTTAAAATCTAAATGATATTTTACTGCTTTTTTGCGCTGTTTGTTGATATATCTAAGTACTAGACTTATAACTCTTTATTTTGTTTGTCTCTAAATAATATCTACGCTAGTATTGATAATAACAGCCAGGTTGTTTTTTAATCAGTGGTTTTTAATTCTCTTTCCGTATAGGTGCATTTTATTAAACCTAGCTTCATCATTCCTGTTTCTTAGTTATTCCAGTCAGGTTCCATACCATATATACTAAATTACGCTAGTGTGTTATGAAAGAGGAAGGTTGCATTTATTTAGAGAAAGTGTACCCGCATTTGCGTGGATTTTGTTTAAACCGCCACAAGTATACCTGACAGAGATTTGAACCTCTACCTCACCGTGATCGCCAGTCTAGTTTAAAACAAGAGTGACGCCTTAGACTATGCGGCCACCGAAACATATTTTACAAAACTTAATCGATTAAAAAATACATAGATAGCTGAAAAAGTTTTCAAATGTGTAACACATTTATATTCGTCTTATTTAAACATGGAATTAGTTCATCCTGAACATTATTTTTTAATGTGTTTCTTAAAAAAAACAACGAGTTGATCCAAACACAAAGGCTACCTATTTTTTTCCACATATATCAAATCGTGACCTATTTTATATTTCTATATTGTTATTTGTGTGGACTGAGGAATACTGCTCTGGGATTCTGGGGATTCTCGCACATTCATTTTCCCGCGTCATATACATTTTCATCATTACGTTTCTATTCGGGAAAGCAGGATTTATTTGCAGGGGCTTGTGACCGGTACAATTTAAGAGCTCTCCAGCAACCCGTGTCGTGCAGCGGGAAGTATCCTCAACACCTCAGGGGTAATGGAAATATGATTGGATTTCCTAACTAAGTTAGGTAAAGCTAGCCGAGGCACATTTCGCCGCGGTAATCTGGATATAAGGGAGTCCTAGCTAACCCCGGGGTTTGTGAGACCATTAAACAAGAGGCTTAGCCCTCAGGTCGTGTTCATGTGGGGAACACCGCCCCCACCGGGGCGTCATTAGATACGGACAAGAGGAAGATAAAAATCTTGGGAGAGGTATTAAAAAGTTACTACAACAAAGTATTGATGCGTTGAAGTTGTGACTGTCTCTTTATTCATGTCGCTTACAAACGTAACATTTAAGATTGAATGAAGGCCATGAACCATTTTGGGTGAAGGCGTTGGTACCAATGTTACCTTTAAAAAATACTACCAGATGGCGCCCCACTTACTTCAAATTCTTAAACTTATACATACAATTTTTACTATATTTCTCATCCTAGAATAGAGAAGTATTATGATCATCAAAAAATTGAACGCGAGATTTTGATAAATATAGACGTTTAACAACCCCATGAAACAGAAAAATTTGTTTTTGCGATTTCGACTGTCTGTGTGTCTGTATCTCTACCTAGAGCCTAAACCATGATTAAACTTAATATTTAAGCTCTTAATAAATTTCCCCGAGGGTTTTTTGGAATACAACCCTAAAATAATGGGCAGTTAGCTTACTGAAGGACAAAAAAGAAAAAAAAAATGGTTTTCTCCAAATCTGTTCTAACTATTTTGATTAAATTTTATATTCAGGGGTTGTTTAATAATACAAAAATAAATAAATTACAATTCTTATTTCCCCTTAAGGGTACTTTACATATCTCTGAAACTATTCGAGATACGAAATAACTTGTTATTGTAAAGTTGTAGTACTATTAAAAATTAAAATATTTTAATTGGAATGTATGTTTATAAAACCAACAGTTTCTGAGCTATAAGCAAATATATAATATTTTTAATGGAGCTCTTTGACAATCATTATTATTGAACTTGATTAATTAATAAACTATTTGGTTCCTCTTTACTTATTGTTTCTTTAAAAGTGTATTTGCTTCAGTAGATACGTTTAGTTTAATTTTCTACACACGGTTATATCACCAGTTCTTTAATATGTCATAGCCATAGCAGCATTTGACCATGAATTTTTATATTCATTTAATAAGCTTTTAGTCAAATGCCCCTAGATTCTCATGACATATATTCAAGAACCATTGATATCATCATGTGTAGAAAATTAAACTAAACATAACTACTGAACTACTTTTATCTATTTTATTCAACAAAGGTTTTGACATAAAAACTGTAAAATATTAATCTTAATTATCGTTCTTTCCTGAATATATCCTAAGTGAGTTCGCTCTAAGATAACCAATGCTGCAGTTCCTTTCATTCTGGTACTCAAAAGTGCGAAGCGCGTCATTTTAGAGATGGTCTCATCCTCTATTAGCTGTGCCAGCCAGCTATTCCTCCCGTCAGTCGTGCCAATACCCCGGGATTGAGTTTTCCTCACCTGGTGAGAAAGAAGAGTACTTCTCGTCGCCGTTTTACGACAGTTTTCTCACCCATTACCCGGCATGCAGACTTTTCGACGGCTTACTGTTGTGATCGTCATTTCGATTCTACGGGAAGAAGAGGAAGGTTGGAGAAAGATGGAGGGATAAGGGTGGGGTGTGTCGTGCAAGATTCGACCAACACCATTATTGAAAAAAAAAAGTAGAGAAATTCGATGAGGGAGCCTCACATTTACTCAACGTTTTTAAACTATTTTACTGGACTTATGGTTTATTTGAATGAATTAAAAATCCCCCCACCCACCCACCTCCAACACTTAGTGTTTGATTTTCTCTTGAAAATCCTAAACTTAATAATCCAAAAAATTGGCATTCTGTAAAATCTTGCACTATTATATATCTTCAGGTTATGTTGGTATAGTACAATTTTCATAGAAAACTGTTATTTTGTGACCAAAATTTATGATACCATACCATATTATTAGTGTTATTTTATATGTATATATAATTATATCTATCAAAAGCTGCAAATTATATTACTTGATCTATGAATACGTGAAATTAGAGCTAGTAAGCTTTATAACTGATAGATACGGTTCTTGTGCTTACAATAATTAATCCTATTAGCCACTTTGGTGGCCGCATGGACTAAGGTGTTATTCTTATAATAGACTAAGACTACAAATTATGGCGAGATAAGGGATCTAATCCCGGTCGAGTGTATTGAGGGTGGTTTTTCGTAAATGGGTTTTCACTCTCCCTCCAATCACATGCTGGTACGTTTACTATAGAGTCAAACTTAATCATACCTAGCACATGATTGTAATTAGTAGAGTAACTAACCTGCATGTGTGTATAGGCCGAACAAGAAGTAAGACGCGGTGCTAAAAATAAATACTAATTCTATTGAAACAATTAATAAAATAATATAATATCTAAAGATCTCTTTCAATCTTCAGTTAGAGCTCTCAGTTTAATTATTTTACTCTAAGAAAAGAGAGGAAATATATTTTTTCATAAAAAATGGGACTTGATTAACATTAAATAAATATTATCATAGTGGTTCATGTATAAATTTAACCATGACGCAACTTTTTATTTAAAAAGAGTTTTAGATCTACTTTATTTATTCTAGAATAGTGTTAAAGTGAATTCACTCTTGGGCTTGTCTTGCACGAGATGGTGCGGTTCTTACTGATGCGTGGTGGGTTTAAGTGGGGGGTGAAGTGGAGGGGGATTAAGGTACTCAGCATAGCAAGCAATATGTTTTGATTTGCTGGGGAAACAGTTGTCAAAAACTTTCTGGCTTGCCACGGGAATGAATGTCAGAGTATGTGTATTTGTGAAAAAATCTCCTTCGCAAGTGGTTTGTTTACTGCCCAAAAAGAGAGTGTTTGAAATAATATCATATTTGTAGGGACCGGATTTTGCCTATTCGCCTTTTCTTTTCTTTTATCGTAAAACAGGAATTTGAGATAGTTATCCATTTAATTGTATTACGTGTACAATATGTTAATTATATAGTGCATATAGTTGTTTATTATGTTGGTTTTTACCTATTTTTATAAAGAAGAACCTTAACAAGCCTATTTAGGCCTTGGCCTCACTCTTTATAATACAGTATGAATATTTTTGCTGAAAGTAAGAGTCCAGTTTCCTAGAAACTGTAAGTTGTGATATACATCTTTAGAGGAAATAGAATGCCGTTGCAGGAAAAAAGTTCAACTTCTTCGGAAACGGCAAATTTGAAATTTTGATCCCGTGACATCATGTGAAGTAGAATTCGGCTTTTCAAATAATAATAAAAAATCTATCTAAAAATATTCCCACTTCACAACTAAAAATCTAGAAAATTATCTAGTGATTAACAGTAAACTGGACTGCCTGAGTAGTGCTCAGTGGTAGTTAGTGGTGTTGATTTGCTTGCCAAGACAAGTTGCGAAGGTGTTATCCCAAGAATTGACGTAAAGGGTGAGTAGCATGAAATACAAGTCGCGAGCACACTTTGCAGCTACTCAGTGTCTACTCTTACTAACGCGCTACTTACACTAGGGAAATATTGAGCATCTACAGTCCACTTGCCACTAAAGTGGTGTTAAGTGAAAGCTAGCAAAAGCTACCAGACCTACTCACATGCATTCATACGCCAAACCACATGATCTGCAAGAATATTTGTTGAGTTACAGTCACTTTTCACAATCAAAATTTCCAAAACAAAACATTTGTTTTTAATTATGTTATTCTTTTAATAATTTGTACATGATTGAAACACGTACTTTTGCAAATAACCGTTTTAATGTTACTTTATTTTGTAGCTCTGTGGATCATTTAAAAATGTTTTATAAATGAGAGCTTCTAAAAGGCTGCGCTCTCTTCATAAATTAAGACATTTGACAATATAAAATGAAGGCTTTCGATGACGTCATACAAACGGTGATTGGTTGTGTTTATGCGCATGTGTTTACAAAATATAAACGTTTTATTTTGAAACAAATATTTTGTATGCCTATTTTTTTAAGTTATAAAAACAAATCTATTTATCTTGGTAGTCAGTTATAAGAAGATAAAAAAAGTGTCAATATAATAATTTTTAATTTATTATTTCATGCACTATAATATCTCATGTAGTACAAAATTACAAAAGTAAAAACTCAATAGTTTTATTAATAGTTTTTTCTTTAAACTACTCATGAAAAAGGGGAAGAATTAATAGACGGGTTTATTCTCACCTTTGATTGATAATATAGATATTACTAAGAAAAATAATATGATTAATTAGATCCACATAGGTTAACATTAGGGACGCTCAACCAATGTTTCAATATAAAATCTTCCACTAGCTGTTAATTACCACCACTCCAGCGTGGAATAGACCTTACTCAGGCTCGTTCTTGTAGACTGCATTCCGACCGATGCGGCTAACAACATATCGCATCACACGTCTAAGGACCTTAGCACGCTTTATCACTGACAACGAACGTTCTTGGCTTTGAGCCCGCCTTTTCATGTATTTTAGTAAGAGTAGAACTTCACCGGACATCCCTTGGCCACAGACTTCCCCCCCACCCTCACACTCTAATAATAATTATTTTCTTTCTCCTCAAAACACCTGATGTAGGCGTTGAGCCCTCAAGTAAACTGCGAACGAGAGTTTGTTGAAACGTAAGCTAATAACGAGCGGGCGAACCAACTTTGACACGCCTGGTTGGCCAATCAGATAACACCTGAGTGATTCTAATCCGAGGAACTATTGGTACTTTGGTTGTTTACACAAGTAGTTGTTCCCTGGTAATCACAGGGCCATCGGTTCCTCATTTCGGACGGTTTGTAGATCAAGACTCAAGGCAGGGTGTGACCGTTGAGCATGATGTGTTGTTGCCGAGGGAGAAAAATTCTTAATGGGATGGTACTAGTGAACTGTCCCCTACTGTCATTTCTTGGGATTATACCAGGATAAGATAGACTTGATGATAATGTACTAGTTAAATGTTCTCTCCTCACTATCAGCTCTTGAGTTGTTACCAGGGCAAGCAAGATTTTATTGGACAGTACAAGTAAATTGTTTCCTCTTCTTCACTATCAGGTCTTGTTTTGTTACCAGGACAAGCAAGGCTTAATGGGACTGTACTAGCAAAACTGCTCCCTTCAATTCTGTAGCCCTTTGACCAATCACACTCAAAATAATGTAATAGATGAAAGAATGTTTATTCATTTTAAAGGCCACGTTCAATACTGAATTGTAGGGAACAGTTTTTTTAGTAAGGTCCGATCAAGCCTGGCTTGTTCTGGTAAAAACCCAAGGTCTTATGATGAAGACACACTTTACTAGTACAGTCCCATCAAGACTTGTTTGTTACGGTAAAAACCCGAGCTCTTATGATGGGGAGGACACAGTTTACTAGTACAGTCCCATCAATACTTGTTTGTTCCGGTAAAAACCCAAGGTCTTATGATGAGGAGGACACAATTTACTAGTACAGTCCCAACCATACTTGTTTGTCTTGGTAACAACACAAAAGCTGATAGTAAGGAAGGAAAATTTTACTAGTACAGTTAAACCAATACTTAATTTCCCCGGTATCAATCCACGAGCATCCAAAGGTATCACTAGACTTTCATTGTCAAGCCTTTATATTTTGGGTAAGAAGTGTTGAGCTCAAAATTAGAACAACGAGAATTTCAAAATTGCTAGAGTAGAGGGGCATTTCACACAAAACAAAACCTCTAAGAAGGTAGGACCTTATAATTCTGGACTAATTATTATAATATTTTACCAACTTAATTCTAAAATAAGCACAACATAAGCCCCGAATGCTAAATCAACTTATTTTTTACCACCGCGTCTTACTATCAATTAATCTATTATCATCTTAATTGAATAATATAATGTAAATAAAGCTGTAGTTTATTATATATATTATTCGGGTTAGACACTTTAGTTCTGTGATTGGGTTAGCGATAAGAAAAGTAGAGATTTATAGAAAAAGTAGCCGCATTTGTGGAAAGGAGGAGTGGAAAGCCATTTAGAAAAAATCAACATCATAACACCAGACAGGGGTTTAAACCCCGACTTCTCTGTCACATACAAAACAAACTTTGTGACACAGACATTTAGTCCAGCTGCCCAACTATAAGTTTGGTGGATTTTAAACATAATTATTTAATAGAGTGTTATCACCAGATTATATATATTTATATATAAAATATTATATCATATATATATATATATAAAATATTATATTTTGCAAATTTGATTCAATTTAAAATAGATTCAATAATAATGTTTATGAGAATTATTGTCTTCAATATTAAGCGTGAGTTCAAAATTATCCAATGATAAGAAAAGCCCACACTCACCTCGGTGAGGTACTTAGCTAACGTGCTTGTTTCGTGTTGAGCTAGACTGCCGAGGAAGGGGAGATTAAGGTTCCAATCTCAGTCGGGTGAACTGGGGTGGTTTTTCATAAATGGTTTTCCACTCTCCCTCCACGCAAATGTGGGCTCACTTCCTCTAAATTCAACTTTCAATTCCTAACTCATTAGCGTAATTAGTACTTAAGCGTATAAACCGATCAGGTAGTAAGACGCGGTGCTAAATTAAAACAAAAAAGACCCCTCTATAATATTCAATAAAACAGTGGTGGTCTAACGTTTATCGTAAATATTGTTTTCGTATCGTGTCTTACTACCTGCAGTAGTATAATTTAAATTAACAAGTGAGTACAAATATTATTTGATCTAAATATAATTAATTTTACCAGAGGTAGCAGATTACCAAAATTATCGGTGACAATGCATTATTATTAATTATTATACATTATTCTTAAAGTAAGTATAGGCATAATATAATAAATAACCCGCCTCAAGTAAAATGGGGGTTACCAAATTCAAAAGGAAGTCATAACTACATTTCCTCATTCTAAAATAGTAAACAACTTTTTACGGATAATCTTTACAATCTTACACAGTACGCCACTGACTATGGTTCACATTTATAGAATTGTAGGGGTGAACACTGTAACGTATTTGGAAATGACTTCGTAGAAACAATAACGTCCTCCTGAGATGACGACCGACCATAAACTGCTGTTGCTTTGGTATGAACACCCTTGTGAACCATTCACCGGTGACTAGCAACTCTTTATTGAGCAACTTAAGTCACAATTGCGTTTCCGTGATCAATTTCTCTCTGTATGAAAGTTGACTTGATGACGAGGAAGATTGACTTTTGATTAAGTGTACCAGCATTTACATGGAAGGAGAGGGCAAAACCATTTAGAAAAAAACCACCCAAAGTTTACCCGATCGGGATTAGAACACTGGTCTTCCCATCATCGGCAGTCCCAGTCTATCTTGAGAATGACGCCATAGGCCATTTAACCACAGAAGCGGCTCTTAAATATTTGAAAGTATGGGTTGTACAGCACTAACATCAGATAATTACGTTATATAAATGTAAATGTGACCACATTTGGATTTTTCTTACTGTGATATATTTGATAATTTCTATGATCCTAAGTTTGCCAAAAACAACTATTTTTCTTTTAATAAACGTAAAAACTTTGGAAACTGCTCTTGAGATCCTATTTTTAAAGCGTTTTAAAAAGGTAAGAAGTACATTTTCCCCGACGTAGAGGCAAAAAACTTGTATGTGTAGCACCCCCTCACCCCAAAACCTCCAGCTCTCTTAAACTTATGATGTATAGTAAACTGTATCCCTGAACTACCCCCTCACTCTCTTACACCCCCTTAGAAGCCTTGGAGCTCCCTAGAGCTCTCGTTCAGCCCCCTCCGGACACTGTGGCAACACATGCCTGGACATACAATGGGGGTGTGTGGGGGGCTAACTTTCCACATACCCCCCCCTCTCTCTATCCCCCTCCCCTTGTCCATTCTCGAGGGTGGGGAGATACGAGACCCCCAAGACGTCAAACTGCCCACATGAATATTTAACATGGCCTCGGACTTGGTAGACGTGACGTTGGCCAAACAAATTCTTGCTCTTTTTATAAAAAATATTTGTAGAACGTTTCAAGTAAATAGTATTGGTTGGACACGCGGTTTAAATTGTCAGGCTAGTTTTAGTGAAGGAAGATCGAGGTTCGAATCCTGTCCTGGTGTGCTGTACGTAGAGGGATTTTTTCATAAACTCTCTCTTCACTCATTTCGGGTACATTTACTCTACATTATATCTTACTAACATTTTACACTGTTAGTGTAAGGATAGCTATAACGGATATGGCGAGGAAATATTTAAACTTGTTTCCTTTCGATTGGATTATAGAAGTATATTATATTAAGGGGCAAGTTTGAATTTCATACTCACCCTCAAATTTCCAAGCTATAACTTACTTACTCTGTGGCGTTATGAATTCCAAAGTTCACTGTAGCACTTACAAAAGTACGCCACCTATCCCTATTTTAGGATAGCTCTATCCAGTCCACACCCGCCCCGATGGCGTAGTTAACTAACGCCTAGTTGTGTTGAGCTCGACTGCTGAGGACGGGGAGATCAAGGTTCGAATCTCGTTCGGGTGAACTGGGGGTGGTTTTTCCTTAATGGTTTTCCACTCTCCCTCCACGAAAATGCCGGTTTACTTCCTCTAATTCAACCTTCCCAATTCCTAATCCATTAGTGTAATTTGTACTTAAGCGTATAACCCGAACGGGTAGTAAGATGCGGTGCTAAATAATAATAATAAATATCTAGTCCACCACATTACACCCTATCCCTATCTTGCGCAGTACACCACAGTACACCATATCTCTATAACTTTTAGCTATATCCAATACATCCCATTACACGCTATTCTTATCCTGAACTAGTTCTACCCAGTCCCCTTCATAACACTATCCCTATCTTGAGATAGTTCTATCCAGTCCCCCTCATTACACTCTATCCCTATCTTGAGATGGTTCTATCCAGTCCCCCTCATTACACTATCCCTATATTGAGCTAGTTCTATCCATTCCACCTAATTACACACTACTGTTTTGAGTTAGTTCTATCCAATTAACCTCATTACACTCTATACTTATCTTAAGCTAGTTCTATCCAGTCAACCTTATTACACACTAAATCTATTAGGTCCATTCTAATTTTAACCTCACATATGCGTCTAGGTCTTCCCAGCTGTCTCTTCCAATTGGGTTTTCTATAACTAATAAAATATAAAATAGTACTTAAATTTTGTGGGTGATCAGCCTAAAACTGATAATGTATTAGTTATAAGTTTAAAATCAACATGCAATATTAACAATATTATTAGTTACAGAGATTGTAATTTTTAAATATTTGATCTCTTTTCATACTACCCAATTAACGTATAGTCAATTGTTTGATTTAGTAAGATAAATCCTTAGTCTTACCTCTACTATTATAAAAACGAGCTGGTGTCTGTTTGTTACTCTTTCACGCAAAAACCACCACACCGATTATGTTAACTTAAATTTTGCATGGACATAAATCGGGCGTCTGGTTAGCACTAAAGATAAATTAAAATCTAAGTCCGCCATTTATTTTCAAGATGGTTGTTACAAAACACTACTTTATGGACTTTTACCCCCAGTCTCTGCTTATCAGATATTCATCATACTAACTTTGAAAGATTCCTGGATATAGGTTAGGCACGGCCATATTGAAAGCGAGCGGTTGCTATAGAGCATTACTTTTTAGCTTATTCTAAGCTATAGCTTCTAGTTCAAGGGAAATCAGGTCGTAGCCTGTAATAATAATAATAATAATAATATTGCTATAGAGTCGTTAGCTGACTATAATCAGAGGATGAAAGTAAGGAATTATCATAAAACATCTTATGTGCTAAAGTTAGGTTATAATTAACTTAAATATACTTTTTAACATGGCTGTACTTGAGTTTGTGTTAAATTATCGTAAATAACAATACCATCTAAATAAACTGTCCAATCTAAACACAAAATGAATGCTAAGTGAGCCACATGTAGCTCTTTTCAGTCAGTGGAACCAGAAATCCACCCTCTTGAATGACAATTAGAGTTGCCAGCGCAAAGGCCAACCCTTTCCACTAATCATTTCAGAAATTTAAAATAGCTGGATAAGTCAAAATATATATTCTCCATTATATCTTAAGGTTAATAAAACAAAGGGAAAATCTTGTTTCTTTCATTTTGTGCCTTCTCTTCGTAATTTTTTTTTTTTACTTAACGGTGAAAGTTTCCCCCGTCAAACAACCAGAGTAGATAATTTAATTTGATGACAAACAAACCGTTAATTTTCACTCGAGTCTGGAGTGGGTGGTGGGTGAGAGAGGGGATAAGGCGCAAAGGAGGGGGTAAAGGGGTCTTGTTTCAAGCTCAGCCCTTTACAGCCCTTGAACGCCGAAGTATTATTCCTCTTATTGATGACTGAAACTTCTTTTATATACTCGGTTTTTTCTTTATTCTTTATTTTTTCATCGAATTTTTTTCCCTCTTCACAAAAAGACAGCAGCACTTAAATTCCTCCCCCCCCCCTCCCCATCTTCACTTGTTTTTAATGATCTCCTTCTACGAGCCACTTATTAGCCAATCAAAGGCTTCATGGCGAAACCCCGGTGATGGTTCGTCAAACTAACGAGTCTTTTAATGCATGTAATTTACTTACTTTTTAAAAGGAACCTCAAATATAAGATTTATTGGTTACACTCAAAACTGTAATATGAATTGTAAATCTTTATATTTTTTAAAAAACCTTTTAAACTAGTATTTCTGTAAACAGTAGAATACGTCCAGTCGAAAAATGATAGGTAAATTAGGTTAAGAATTATATCATGCTCTTATCGTTACTACAGTCTTAACATTTCTATATGGATTTCAGGTTGATATTTTCTCCTGGTGATCAAAGTTAGTCAGAAAACGAATTAATACTATATTCAATAGTATATTATATTAATTGAGAATAGCCGTTGTTCACGTGGTTTAAGACGTCAGTCTCGCAATATATGTCAAAAATTAAAAAAAAAATGCACCCTAGGTAATATAACGATATCTCAAAAGCTTTAAATCCAAATCACTTGAGATGAGCTATTAAACAAAAAACCATTTGAGCGGCCGCCAGATTGAAAAACTATGTACAGTACATACATTTTTTGACCTAGTCTCAAAGAATGTTCCTGATTAATTTCGTTAAATTTGGTAACCTCATTTGACAGTTATCATGGAACAAACATCCAGACGAAATGCCTAATAGTCAGGTTTGAACAGGTACTCGCAACGCTCGGTCAATATAACTTCTAAATAACTTGTGAAACCAATTACATTCTTTCCTCACCGCGTATTACAAATCCGCATATTTGAAATTGATATGGATTGGGATGAAAAAAGCATATTTAAAGGAAATGTATTCATATTTGAGTGAAAAAAGAGTGGGAAAATATTTTGGTTAAACCATCCCTTATCCTGCCCTCACAAGATTTGAACCTTGAACTTCCCGTTTGTAGTTTTATCTAAGTCCATTGTGAGAGTAACGCCTTAGATCGTTTGACCACAGATTCGGAATTTTTTTAAATGTTATCTTTTTTGTATCATATGAACATAAGCTTATGATATTTATGTTTTTAAATTGAAAGAAGCTCCCATATTTTAAATAAACTTGATGTCAGGTCCATATAAATAACGCCACCCCCTGTCAGGGGTGGTGAGCTGCGGACAGGATGAAGATGTACCGGGTGACACGAGTGTCTAGGGGGTGAAACTCCCCCCTATCTTAACTCTCCCGCCCATTCTTGGCCCGTGATTAGCTTGGATCACGCCAGCCGAGAGCGCGTCACGTGACGACGGACGGTGAGCGTCGCGGTGCGGAGCGCCACTCTCTATACTTCCCCTCGAACCCCGTAGAACCACCCCTTGCCAGTGCTAGAGCGGCCCAGAGAAACATTATTAGGACCCTCACAAATGAGGTAATGTTTTAATAAATAATTCAGTACTAAATTCAGTACAAGTCGACTACTAACGACCCGCTTCAGTGGTCGCGTGGTCCAATGTGTCACGCTCACAATATACTTGACTGTCGATGATGGGTACATCGGGGTTTGAAAACTGGTTGGATGTACTGAGGGTGGTTTTTCCTTAACGGTTTTTAACTCCCCCTCCATGAAACGCTGATACATTTTCTCTAAATTAAACTTTCCTCATCTCTAACATATTATCGTAATTAGTACATATGCGTGTATTCCTAACGGTTAGTAAGGCATGGCGCTAAACAAAAGACTATTTACGACCTTCATCAGTAGTCACATGGTCTATCGCGTCACCCTCGTGTTAGAATGGATTGCCAGTGATGATTCACACGTTCGCCAAGAATCACGAGGACTGGAACGTGGTCACGTGACGTGCTTTGAACAAATCACAATGAATCAGTGCAAACCGCGTTGGTCGTTCTATTCTAGTAGATACAATCTCAGCTTTGTCCACTCTTCTTCATATTATCTTCGTGGAAGTGGCAATCAAATTTCAAAACCAACCGACTGACTTAATGCGCCTGCGCCTAAGCCAGCTGACTGAATCAATGCGCATGCGTTTAAACCAGCCCAGTGAATCGGTGCGCATGCGCTTAAACCAACAAATTCATTAAGTGCGCATGTACCTACAAAGTGAAATAGCTGTATTTACTATTTTGAAACAACTCGCTAAATGACAAGCGTGTTTGTCATTGTTGTTGTGCTAATTTGTTCCATTACACAAACAATAATTAGAAAACATCCATCAGCATGATGACAAATAATATTTCTTTAGTTATTATAAAAATAAATATACAACAATATAATACATACTTTTTAAACATTCTTCCATAGTCTTATATAAAAATAGTGAATAAATCTCAATAAAAAAGTACATACATATAACTACCATTTTACTGGAATTTCATCTATAGATATAAAGTAACACATTGCAATCATTCAAATTCTTCCGTTACTTCTCCACATGAATGCGGGTACATTTATATAAATCCTGCACCTAATTGTAGGACCTATACAGCCAATACTTAAAAACGAATTAACTAATATGTACCTATATTAGTTAATTTGTTTGGACGTATTGGCTGTAAAGTGCCTATATATATATATATATATATATAAATAATGTCAGTTGCTATAAAGGGAACGCAATAAAAGGTCAGTGTTTTTGAAGCTTTTATTTCAACACATATTAGAAACATAAAGTTAAATTTTCTACACATGGTTAGATCAACAGTTATTTAATATCTATCAAGGGTGTCCTAGAATTTGAAAACTTTTTCATTTAATTTAAAAGTTGGTCATCATATGTTAATATTCTCAAGAGTGAAATTCAAAAACTGTTTATATTACCACGTGTAGAAAACTAAACTCTATCTTTATACTGAAGCAATATTTTATTTATTTTGCCAAAGTTTTTCAATAGAAACTGCCAAAAACAGCGATATGTTCTCGCATTTCTCCCACTCCCACCTTAAAGTTCAAATTCACAAGTTTTATCAAAATATTGATTTCAGAGAACATGCAGATAATAATTTACTACATTAATGAAATAACTTGTTCTAAGGCGCTATTCTCGCAACAGATTAAACTGCCGAAGATTGGGGGGATCGGGGTTCGATCCCAGTAGGGTACACTCAGGGTAGTTTTTCCTATGTTCCCCTCTCCCCTCACGCAAATGCGGGTGCACATAATCTAAGTTAAACCTTTCTAAAGGAAGGACACTACTAGAAACAGCACGGAATGGCACGAGCCCGTTCGGTGCGGCTCAATTCGGCTCGCAGTTAACCCACTTGTGACGCCCAAAACGGCACAGGTCCGGCCATCGTTCTGCAAGTCCCAGTTGTGATGAAGAGTTCGTCCGAAGAGAATTTAGTGGGTGCAGTTTGCGCTGAGGGGAAGAGAGTAAAATAAAGGGCCGTAAACACAGGCTGTGGGTGCATTAAATATTTAAGAAGTGTCAAGGCCTTAACATTTATCCGATATTTGTTGTTATGTGTTGTCCTTTTTACTGTTGTCGCGGTTACTTGGATGAGATACATAATAAAGGAATGGGTTCTCTCTCACAGCTTCTATAAGCAGTTAGTTTGTACCCATTATCACACATAAACACAAATTTGTTTTAAGGCACAAGGAAAAACCACTTCACAGACATACTGGCCGCTGGAGGTGAACGGATTTAATACTCGGGGAAGAATTTAGGGCGTTCCGTTCGTGTGCTGGGCGCTCCAAGCGGGCTACATTCCATTGAACTCTCTGCAAAATAATACGACCGGTGCCGTTCATAGTGGGCTACCTACTTAATCCGTAACACGTTCATGTAATTAGTACGTAAGCATACAGCCCGAACGGATAGTAAGACGTGGTGCTAAAAATAATGAACTAACTTACAATGTATTAAAAAATATACAAACTATTACATTTGTTTAGCAACGCTAAGTCGACCTCGATGTTCTTGGGGTAAAATGCTCGCCTCAAGATCTGATGCTCGCGGGTTTATTCCAGCTGGGATCGTAGGATTTTTCTTGAGCGATAAAAATTCGTAGCACTACTATGTCCTTCGGAGGGGGAAGTCGATTATGGTATGTAAAAGAACCTTAGAATCTATGTGATAATACCTTTCAGGCGAAATTGGTGGGTCCTTTCGCCCTCGCTCATATAAATTATCGTGTACTGATAATATTAATTTGGATAGGAAGTGCACGTTAATCTCAAATAAATATAAACAAATAAATAAAAACAACGCTTAAGGTCTAACCATACAAATTTAATTTTTTTTTTAAAAATTCCAGTGAGATTTGATGAAAAATTACATCATAAAACTAACTTTGCTGTAGGCTAACATAAAAAATAGTATATAATTACTCTATCAATATCACGAGTCTATTATAAACTAGAATAATACATTAAAAATTCAAAGAACAAACATATTTTAATATTTTATCCTAATTGACTTGGACAACTTTACAGATCCATATTACTTTTAAACGTCTTGTTTTTATTGGACTTTTATTGGACCAGGTTGGATTAATATAATACACAAACCTAATCTAGATTTTTAATACACTTTCACTTGGTCTTTAAAATAAGATTACATTAAGTGTTTCTTATTTAAACATTTTATGGATACATATGTATACATTAATTCACCTTTAAAGGTGTTATAGTATATTTAGTGAAAAAATAAAATATTAATGTATATCTGGTAAACGTCTACTAAATATGCTATTATGTTTGAATACTTTACTAGACAACATAATTAAATGAAAGCTCAGATTTTATCGTTCTTTATTGTGGAAAAATTATTTAGTCTGAATTTCATAGGAAGACCATTACTTGAAAACTGGAAACTCATGTTGCCATAATGGCGTAAATAGAAAGATTACAATTTGGATTTACATTTTTAATCTTATTTATTAATAACTAGGAGAACTACTCTTGGTAACGTTTTTCTTTACTTCAAACAAACAGAAAAAAATACCTTCATTTAATTGATTCCGACCTAGTTTTTAATGAAAAAAATATTAAAATTACGGCTTTGAGCTGCACATGTTTGTGCACAGGAGCTATTAGTTTTAAGATTTGAGCCCTTTGCGTGAGGTAGATATCGCGTATTGCTCATGACAGACAGACAATCAAACTCTTCATTTTATTAATATAGATGGAAAGATAAATTATGCAGTTACCCATAAGGAAGTAGTATTGGAAGCTTTTTGATAAGTTTCTAGATTACATTTTTAATTGCTAAATCAAATTATACATAGTTATAGAATTCCAAATTTTAGTGACCTTTATTCAATGTTGGTGGTCGAAAGTGGGCCTCCTTTAAAAATCAGGGCTTATTTAAAAAGCTTTGGTTCGTTTTTCCCTTCACTATATTTTCCCCCAATTTTTTTTGTTGTATGTTGAGAGTATAAGTGGTGCTATTCGCATGATTTATAATAAAGCCCTGTCTTGTAACTCTCGACTATATTTATACTAAGATGACTTTCAAACATGCGGAACTTCTGGTTAATGTAATTGTTCAAAAAAAAATAAAAAATGAGGGAGAAAACATTTTTATATAACTTTTATTAAACCTACGCTATTATGATAGAATTCATAATATTTTTTATTCGTTTCTGTCACGCGATGAATTCTTATAAACGTAGCTCTTGGATACAAAGCCAACTTGGCTTAGTTCCCTGAGCTAGAAGTGGAGATTATTACAAATCTTGAGGCAGTTTTTCAACTCCTGGTGAAGTGAGGCATTATTAAATTTATATAGATCATAACTATGTTTATAGTGATTTTATCCAATAGAATCAATTCATCCCGCTTCGATGGTTCAAATGGTCTAAGGCGTCACTCTCGCAATGTATTAGACTCGATTATGGGGATATCTGGGTTCGGATCTTAGCCGGAAATACTGAGGGCAGCCCGTCGGGGGCTCAAACCGAACCTGGTAGCAGGGGCAAAGTTTGTTCGGCCACTCCTTCTCTTGTCCTACTCGAATTCAGTGGCGGAAGGACTTTATTTGATCTAGGGGTTTGAATCAGCAAACAAGGGATTTTTTGAGATGTTTTAGTTTCCAAGCCAAAGGGGAGCCTGAGGAACCTCCCTCGGCAAATATTCGAACATTTGATACCCCTATAAGATATTTGGAGTAGCCCTCATTTCATTTTTCTAAATTAGACTTCTCTATAAGCTATTAGGAGTGGTCCACCTTACAAACCTTTTGAAATTGGGATACACATAGAAGCTATTTTTAATGGTGCTATCCCGGATTTTTGTTTGAAAACTAGATTTTTTCTAGAAGCTATTTGGAATGATCCTTCTCCGGATTTTTTTAAAAAACTTGAATGTATTTAAAAGCTATTTAGAGTTTTCTTCGCCTGGAAATTTTTGGAAAACTAAATGCTTGCTATAGAAGTCATTTGAACCCGGAAAATTGATGAAAATTTGATGCCTCTATAAACTATTTTAAATTTGATATAGTCATTTTTCAGCTTAAAATTCGAGAATATTAGAGGGGATTTAAGTAAATATATATAAAGGCAAATTTATTCAAAGCGAGGGGGTGAGTCTATTCCAGTCTGGAGGTGGAGAGGGACAAAATCTCTCCGGAGGGAGAAATGACCTCCCACCCCTCTTAGGCCACCTCCGCTCGACTTAGGTTTGTTCTTTTTTTTTTTATAACTTTTTGGTCATTTTTACAAAAACAAAATGTGTATTCACATAAATATACATAGCTGAATACTGAAATGTTATGCACATTATAAAATACTTTAATTAAAATTAAACTTGATTCACTAGCCGACACTTTCCACGTGCTGAAATTTAATTTCAGTACAAACATAATAGACGACCTGAAACTTCCAAACACTTTGAAACAAAGGACAAGACTGGACCGAGCCAATGTTGTATTTGTGACAAATACCAGTATTTTTTGATGATATGAGTACTTTTAGTAACGAGTAATGCAATATTGAGGTTAAAAATAAAATATTTCTTAACTTCAAAAATTTAATTGAGTTCCTATGGAGGAAATCCCAGCTAGTGGGTTGGTCATGCACTGTTCCTAAGTATGGGTAGCCACTTTATTGCTTATCATTCATGTATAATTTTGTTTCATATACTATACTTTTTTAGATTTGTTAATCTGAATCTTGGCCCCGGTACCATGGTACCAATAGTCTCTTCCTTCTGGTGGGTCTGAGTGAGGTTGTATTTTCTAAGTGGTTTTATACTCTCCCTCCACACAAATGCTATTATATTTTCTCTATATTCAACCTTCAATGTCCCTAGCACGTTAGTGTATTAGTCCATATGCGTATATCCCAAAGGGTTAGTAAGACGCAATGCTAAAATAAAGAATCAATTAAAAATATAACCCGCCTCGGTGGCGTAGTTGGCTAACGCGCTAGCCGTGTTGAGCTCGATTGCTGAGGACGGGGAGATCGAGGTTCAAATCTCGGTCGGGTGAACTGGGGGGGTTTCCTAAATGGTTTTCCACCCTCCCTCCATGCAAATGCGGGTTCACATAATTCCCAACTCCTAATCCATTAGCGTAATTAGTACTTAAAGCGTATAACCCGAACGGGTAGTAAGACGCGGTGCTAATATTATTATTATTAAAAATATAAGTTCTTCACTCTCTATTTATCACTCTAAAATAAATGTTTCTTTCTTTAAAATAATTCGATAGTATTATTTTGGATTGGTATTCTATTTTACTGTCGATGAGATTAAGGTTACAAAATTCCTCAAATAGTTGTAAACAATAATTGCAAGATTCTAAGGCTACGGTTATACTGGCGGCCATGATGACAGAACGAAATGCCTTGTTATATATGAGGGTGGCCATATCACGTGACCACATCCTAGCGACAGTGACCTTTGGTGTCAGAAATGGGATATTTTTGGGGTCTCCCATATAAATAACATTGCTTGACGCGCTGATGACCTGGACGCAGCGTTTTTGTCGTGGAGACCAGGTTGTAAGTAGGGCCCGTGTGCCCTGACTGGAATATTAAAATGAATTAAAGTAATTAGAGTTAAAATAAGTTTTTAAAATTACGTATTGTATTTTCCAAGTGCTGCTCATTAGTTGCTACCAGAAAAGCTAGGTTTGACAGAGATGTAATGATAAATGGTTTCTTCCAATCCAATATTAAACTTTATCTCACTGTTGGGCACGTGGTATAGATGTGAAACTTTTGGAGGTCTGGGTTAGAATCCTGGCCTGCTGTACTGAAAGTGGATTTTCTTAAATGTTTTTCCAGTCCCCCCACCACGCAAATGTATATACATTTTCTTTAAATTTTACACTTTGACTGAGGTTTTTGAATATTTAAATTGGTTTGAAAAAGCCGTAACGGCTTTGACTATTTATTTCAAAATTTATGACTTAAACGTTTTGCATGATTATAGATAGGACCTATGATATGTTTATTTTCCTTAGGGAAATTTATGTTGAGTTTACTGGAAACAGATTTTTAAATATTTGCCTTTAACTATAATAATACTATATTATAAAGTATGTGCAATTGTGTCGTAACATTTATTTTTAATGCCAACACTGATTTTGTCTTAAAATAAAAAAAATAATTACCCAAAAATTTTAAGCTAAAAATAAGTCCAGAATAAATTTACAAATTTCTAATATTTTATTAAAAAACTTAGAATTTGGATTTTTTTTTGTTCTGGTACAGTTATTACCAAATTATTGTTTTAGTATAACACAAGTTTTAATCCGGTTCAAAAAAGAAAGTTTAAGAATTAAAAAAATACAAAACACGTATGTTTATTAATACAAAAAATTGACGCGCTTTTAAATAAAGGGAATGAGAACACAAATAACTGTGTTCGCTTTGTAATAAACTATTTCTGTTCTAAGTAGACTACTTTTAGTTCCCTTCCATTTGTGCCACTAATGATGTATATGTTTCAGTAAATAACCATGTAATGGTGTATTCTAATCTGACTACATAAACAGAAGGGGGTGGATCACAGGTAATTGCCTTAGTATTTCCATACAAGCGCACTTACCGCGACATAGATCTACAACCTCCGACAAAATGACATACGCACTTTGTGAGCCATCAACCGGACCATTTACCGCGAGACGCACTGTTGAATAAATTGGAATATTTTTATCCACCTGTTGAGACAAGACAGATATTCCACTAGGCTATGCAATTCCTTTTACCACAGTCGCGTGGATAAAATAAATTTCTCCATTATTTTTTTTCCTACTGTCAACTCAATATGCACATTCGATATATTGACCGAGCTCTGCCAGTTTCTGGTTTAATTTTGACCGCTAGGAATTTCCTCTGTTTGTTTGCATATCTGTCTAGATGTTTGTTTTGCGGAAAGGCGATATGTATGTATTCAATCAAATTATAACCCTGAAAATTAAGTTTATGTCAGAAACAGAAATGAGAAATCATAATTAAATCTTCATCCTCTCTCTCTTTTCCTAATACATACACACCTATACTTCATTAGGTGAAAAGTGGCCCATTCAATCAAATTTTCTTTCCGTTTTGCTTCTACAACGGTTGAAATTTGGTGAATAATGTAAGCTCAGTCGATAATCGGAGGTCAGACAATCTCTCATTCGACCTAAGCTGCTTTTTATTTGTATAGTGGGAATTGGTTGTCTCCTACTTTGGTAGGAATAGAGGCCGTAATTATAGTAGATATTTGGAGGTCATCCAATCCACCATTCGACCTGAACTTCTTGTAATGCTTATACAGGGAGATTGGTTGACTCCTGAAAATAGACTATAGATACGGCCTTCAATCAATGATCGAATCCTTGTCTCCCAGATCAGAATCAATCACCCAAGCGCTTACCTAACTCTGCCCTTAAAATGATATATTAATCAATCGTCGTCGAAGCTCACTTTGGTGAAGTTGCTCGCAGGAAGACGGAAAAGAAAGATGTATAAACATAAAAAAATAAATCCACTAGAACTAATGTCACCATTTTCATAAAGTAGTCTGGTATTTATGCGGCCATTAGTGGTTGTCGGGGGGCAGCACTTGAGCTGGTGGGGGTTTGAGGGGGGGAGGATTTAATGGCATGTCATTGCAGTATCAGCTGATCGTGAGATTCAGTCCACCTGCTCCTGTCTGACTCTCTTCATTATACCGCTCGGTCGGGGAGTTAGATGGGGCCCTCTTTAGCATGTCGCGGGGCACTTTGCTAGCCACGCAATCGGGGGGAGGGGAGAGGGTATGGGCACCCATGTAAACAAACCTGCTGAGGGAGGGAGGGCTGCATTTGTTTAAAGGATTTCTGGTGCTTAATTTTTTTTTATTCTTTGAAACCTTTATCAAAATATTTTATACTAGCAAAAGTCCCCGGTGTTTCCCGAGGTAACCACGCAATGAATTGCTTGGTTATGCCTGGTAATGTCTTTCTTTTCTTTAAACAGACAGAAAAATCGCTTCATTTTATTTCATCCGAACCACTTTTTAATTAAAATTAAAAATCTAATCAAATGTTTTAAATTTTGGCTTTGAGGTCCACATGTTTGTGCACATGGTCTACTGATTTTAAAATTTCAGCCCTCTGCGTGCGGTAACTTTCGCACAATGCTTATGACAGACAATCAAACTCTTCATTTTATAAATATGATCCGCGAGCCTACTGATGCCTGTATTTATATTGAACTACTGTTACTAAGATGTTCATACAAAAAAGTATTTTTACTTTCTCACATAGATAAAGTACTATAATCGTGCCCATTTTTCGACCTCAAGATTTTGATGAATAGTGACGTTTTGTGTACCCCCAGGTCTGTCAGAATGTCTCTGTGGCTACAGGCGACACGGTTTGATCGATTTCATTTAAACTTAATTCTTAAGATGTTATATGGTCATACATTTGAGGCCAAATTGTGATTTTTATTCTAGCCCTAGCACTAAGGCGGCCACCTCGGTCAGCGAGAAAATATCAATCGCTCTCAGGCAACATGGCTTAAAATACAATTGTATTTGTCGTTTTCTGGAACTACTTTTCTATTATAGCTAAGGTTAGATATATACTTGCTTTTACACTTCACCTACAACCACCCTTAATCAATAAGAAAAATGGGAAAGAAAACTACTTAACTCCTTATCTCAAGATCTCTTGTGAGGCTATCAATAAATTACTGTATTTGTTAGAAGAAGGTTAAATCTAGAGCTCTTTTTTATACAGCCTAGCTCTTAACTCCATGCCAATGTCACATTTTCTCACACATTTTTATATTAATAAAATTCAAAATATAGGGCTGTTAAGGAAGATGAGCCTTTTGAATCTTTTGACTTTATTTTAGCGTGAACCGTAATTTGAAATAATGCATCGTAGAATCTAACAATTGTGTTAGAGCTGACGTCTGCGTGGAAATTTCTCGTATACCAGGGCGGCCCTCTTGAGGGTAGTTTACTTACCAATAATTCTTGATAATTCTAAATAACTTAAAAAATTACTAAAGGAGTTTATTTAAAAAGGGTATATAAAGATCTTATAGTTATATAATCTAATAATAATAATGTATTTTTTCTAAAAAAAATAGGTTTTATGATGACTGGTTTTAAAAAAAAAATTTTGCAGAAGAAGCTATAACAATAATTTTGGTCACATATTTTTTTATAATAAGATTTTTTATTATCATAATAAAAATTATAATTTTTAGGATTTTTTTTAAGGTTAGCTTACTGCTAAGTAAAAAAAATTACTGTTCTTAATTACAATAACCTATATGAAAAAGCACGTGTGATTGTGTTGTACCATTTATTTTATAAAATATTATTACAATTGTTTTTAAGAGCTTCTCTTACAACATAAATAACCTCATTTTTTACTTTAGGCCCTTTTTATCTCCTTTCTTTCACACATGAATACACTCGTATATGCATATATAGAATCATACACCCGTACATACATTTAGAATGTACTGTATATTAATGCAGACAAAATTCCTCTCGAATGTAAGGGCGAACCAGAAAGTAGAAACTGAAAGAAACTAGAGAGGTGGAAACTCTGAACAGGAAAGTTTTCGCGCGTTGATCTCGCCACTGGTCTCCGTCCCTTTTCTTTACTCAACCATATGTATTTATCTTCACGTTTTATGTTTCTCTGTCCTTCCCCTGAACATCTCCTTCTTACTTCTTCGTGTTGCTGTCTTTCTTTCTCTTTTTCCTTCGTATTTCTCTCTCTCACTCGGGACAAGTTATTCACAACTCCTAAAAACTCTTAAAGCCTGAAGGAATCCTTTAACTTTACCTAGGGCCCTGCTGGTTTCAATTCTTAACCCCGACAGAATCCTATATTCGCCTTCCCCCCCCCCCTTCTGTATCCCCTCAACTCCTCTTTTCCGAAAGATCACTAGTAGCCCATGTCTCTGCGGGAACTCGACCCGTAGCTGCCAAAACTTTTACCCGGATGGAATTGAATATGGATAAAAATTCCCTCCGTGGGCGACACAACTCTGGTTCCTGGCGATGTCCGTGGGTGTACAGCTCTTGTCATAAGTCTGGACACACTGTTCTTGTAGAGTATTGTGGAGAGCGAAGATACATTTGCCACTAGACACAATACTAGGATAGACCTATATATTAACACTATATAGTGTCACAATTTCTTCCAGATGACTTTACTCTAAATATGGTGTAGTAAGATCTCATAAAAATAAGTTTCAGGGATTAGACATACACCTTTATTAGACAAAAATAGCAGACCTACCTCAGATTTTCTTTAAACAATATTTTTTAACAATATTCAACTATATATAAACAACTCATATTCGTGGTATTATTGGTTAAACTGTTAAAATTGACAAGCTCGTTTAGTAAATTGTTAATTAATTTGAGATATTACTGGAAATATAAAATTAAATTCAAAATTGAATACCAAAATTAGTAGGTAGAATTGAGTATGCTAATCACGTCTAGATATTATGTAACTAAATAAAAAATAAAAATTTAAAGCCAGAAATAAGCTCAAACTTTTTATTTTATATTTTTTTATTTATTTTAGTTAAATTTGGAAAATGTTCTGAAATGTTACTACAGACAACACTCGTGTTGGAAAACTATCTATGTCCATATCATGATGTTATAATTAACACTAAATACTAGGCTCATTAATTGTTTAGTTATTTTAGAAATAGAAACTTACCACCACACACATATATTTTTTAATGTTTTGACTCGCTTCGATGGCCAAATGGTCCNCCAAGGATTAACCTTCGCATTATACTTGTCAGCTGACGACGGGGAGATTGAGGTTCGAATCTCGGTTGGATTTACTGAGGAAATTGTTTCCAAAATTACTATCCAATCTCCCCCTACGCAAATTTGGGTACATCTCCTTTAAGTATAACCTTTTTTATCCCTGAAAAACACGAGCGTTTTTAGTATGTAAGCATTTAACTTGAATGGGTAGTAGGATTTAGTGAAAAAACAATATATTTTGATTTTCACTATTTCAAAGAGGTTTTCTGATAGTAATCAAAATACGACTGGAAGTAATATTTTTGCTGAAAATAGAATGTCCCTTTTACAGTGAGTGAGCTGTCAGCCCTTAGGGATATGACATTATAAAGAGCTTATATGAATAGTTGGCATGTTCATAATAAGTCTTCAAGACATTTATTATTTTGCAAGTTCCGTAAATCGTGACGTAAAGCACGAGAATAATATATGCTTCTTTAATACACGAGAGAATGAAAATCTGTGATCTGTTCAGCCAGACAAAATATTATAGTAAGTACAAGATATTCATTTAACGTAATATAGAAAATGTATAATTTATCAATTATGTGTGACTGAAAGAGTGAGATATGACCTCTTGTCCAGAAATAATTGAATCTTTGATTTTGAACATATAACAAATCTAACTGGTGGATATAATAAAATATATGAAGGCAAGACCTGGCACCCGTTGAGGCTCCGTTATAAAGAGCATATTTATGATTTAAATATGACAACAAAATAAAAATTCGCAGAACATTTAAAAAAATCTAGTCACCAACCAAAACCAATCAATCAAACTTCTTTACCAATCTCATAAAGGAAAAAACTAAATACAGCATAGAATTTCTTTATTCAAACAGCTTTATTAAAAAATAATAATAATGTAATTAATAAAGAGTTACACTTTGAAAACAAAAACATCGTGAACACAATACATTATTTACCTAAACATATAAAAATCTTATAATTTAATATATCCACCTATCCCTCTGAACTTCATTTTATCTTTCCCCTATTTCTAATTTTTCCTCCCTCCCTTCCATCGTAGAAAAAATACCTGATTAGTCAGATTCGAGAAGATATAGTACCTTTATTCTTATCCTCCCACTTTTTTATATATCTATCACCACTGATTATTTTCAGTATCTTTCTAATCACCTCAACACTCCATACCTAAAACAATTCAAACCATGTTATATATTTTTCTCGAACTGGATAGTAATTTCCTACAATATATTATAAGTAAACCTTACACTCGTTCAGTTTAGATATCAAGATTTAAGCAACATCATCTGTGCTTCGAAGATACGTAAGTTCGACTGTTAAAGTTTAAAAATTAATATTAATCTAATTTTATTCAACATTTACACGGTTCCAATTTCACAAAGATGGCATTTTTCAAGTTTAATTACTGAAACCCTAAGGTATGCCCTCGGGTTTATTTCTTTTTAAACTCAAATATGTTGAGCTTTATGCCTTAGAACTTAGACCACGTGTTAACTGGAGAGTGAATCTTTAAACTCAATTAACCAAGGAATTTTAAACGTAAAATAAGTAGTTGGGTAAAGCTTTAGGGTGTGCACCTTAGCCGATATTAAAAAATATCAATAGCGAGCTTAACACATTAAACATTGTGACTATCTATTCAGATAAATAAATAATTAAGAAATATAAAATGCTAAAACTTGGTACTAACCACATTATTTGAGTATTATTTGTTTTTGTAACTAAACATATTGTGATTCTGGAGTATTAAACTGTATAATTGCTGGTGCGGAAGGACACCAAACAAAAAGACCGTGAAAATCTTAAACTTTGTATAACTATTATTATTTAGGAAAACTAGCATTTGTGAACTTTGTATTTTATTTTACTTTTACCCTACTAATTATATAAAAATGAATAATCTGCCTTTTGTTTGTTTGTTTCTCAATCACTCCCAAACAACTGTATCAATTGTTCTTCTGAAATCTCGCATGGATATAATTTGTGCACCCGGTTAACATATAGTTATAGTCATTACAAATTACGTCCACCATTTTGTTTCAAGATAGTTGCTACAAAACACTTATTTTTTGGCCTTTTTATCAGCTTTTGATTATTGTATTTCCATGGGGATCAACTTCTAAAGGTTCCAAGATATAAATATACTATATATAACGGCCAACTTGATAAACAAAAAAGTGGTGGTTATAGAATACTACTAAAAGACAATAGAAATCTTAAATCTCACTAACATATAACAATAAAATGTCCGTCTGTTTTTATAATCAAACACGTCCAAACCATTATATATTTTTAGAATACATAGACAGTTAAAAAAATTACCATAAATAAATTGGGGTTACTCCAAATACCCCAATAATTCCTAAATATTTGAACTTTTTAAGTATTATTTGGGGAAAGGGAGGGTTTAGAAATTTCCAAAACTTATGTAAAATACTACTTCTCATTTAACCTACGTCGGTGCCTGAATGGTCTAATGCTTAAAAAAAAAAATCGTTTTTACCATGGTAGAAGTTTGAAATTTGTTAGGAAGGTATAGCATCCACCCCAAACGTTCTTAAAAAAAAATATATTTTAAATTTAACTATCAGAACAGGGGAAAAGGGGTACTCCCAAAAAATGTCCTAAACTAATTTAATAAAACATTTCCCGCATTGTAGAAAGTTGAAATATTTAAATAAATGTAGAAGGACAACTCTTAGGAAAATATTACGTTCAATGGATTGCATTCGTTTGTGAGCTAAGTTTATGTGCTGTGATTAATTTTTAGTTTCAAAGACGCGAGCGCAGCCACGAGTAAATGCTAGTTATGAAATAAAAGGACAGTTCGGAAAATACTTGGGTTTAAAGTTAAAAGAGAAATTTAGAAATTATATTACTATCAATGCGCAGTTCTCTAATGTGTTACATGGGGGAGAGGGGGTACATCACAGTGTTACGTAACATATATATTTTGTGTAGGTAAGTTGCGGTCTAATCTTGAAATCGCGTACGAGTTGCATCCTGGCTTTTTGAGAGACACTCATTTGAGAGGGGTATGTGTTGCGTCTACATAATTAGCAGTTGAAGCTCAATTTTTGTACAAAGACGCACTGCTCTCTTTTTTTTGCTCAAGCTTTGTCGTTTGTTCTCTATTGAATGCTTCTTTTTCACTTCTGTTTTTGTCCCTCTTAAACCCTTACTCCTTTATTTGACGTACGTCCTGGTTTGAACGTCAAGTAGTATGTCAACGAGGTTGTAGATGTTGATATGGCCACTGTAGAACGAACTATTCAATTAGGAATGAAATTTTCACAGCTATTAGTGGTTCGATTGCAGGTGGCAGAATATTGGACTCGGATTATATAGGGGAACATTGCCTCAGGGGAAATATTGTTTTCAAAGATGTAGTCGGTGAACTGCACAATGCTTGCCCCTTCTTAAGGTTGAACGCCCATAAAGCTGTCATTAAAGCAGTCAATGACGTCATCGGGTTTAAGAAAGGAAAGTAAAAAAGTCTTTTTAATAGCCCTCG